>OZ038381.1:11857001-11984501 GCA_964036045.1 Eutreptiella sp. 'Long Island Sound 2002'
TCACCATCTCATGCCAAATGACAGTGATCTTTCTTGTCAGTCAGAATTAGACTCTCCTGAACCGGCCATTTTTTGTGCCACAGCGACAAACTCGCACAGTGTGGCCATTGGTACGCTTAAAAAAAGTGTGGCACATGCCTTTTGTGCCTCGTTGTAGGCTTTTTGCCTTTTATGACCGGTGATCCTATCTTTAAACCCAAAATAGAGCAGCGCGTCAATTACATCTTCACGTTTTGCGCGTAGCAACGGTGGGACCGGGGAGCTGAAATACACTGACAACGAGCGTTGGGGCATGGTAGTCTGGAAAACAAGGTATACGGAGCACACATGAAGCAATATGTACACAGTGTATGGCATGCGCCGAAGGCGCCGAAAAATTTTTTCCCATGACTAAAAAATGTTCCCAAAACCCAGGTTTTCGGGTGCACTTGAGCTGAGGGGGGAGGGGGGGAGGGGGTCCAGGGGGGAGGGTCCCCTCCCCTCTGCCCGAATGAAAATTAAAGCAAGTCCCTGCCCCCCGCCCCCCGCCAAGGAATGTCTCCCACGTCCATGAACCACTAAGTGCACTGGTGTCATGACAGTACGGCACCACCAGAATTTTTCATCATTTATTCCGTTTTGCACGCGGGCAATCAGTCCTGAGGGGCTATGCCGGTCTGGATTCTGCGAATATGTGGGTGCTGTGCTTTGTGGTGGAACCACAACTCCAGCAATGGCTGAGTTGACTTCAGGCGTCAGGGACACCGGAGCGCGGGGCGACCCTGTGCTGTCCAGCACCATTGTACCAATGTAAATACAAAGTGCACTGAACAACTACATGAAGATTAAGTCCCCGACAACGCAGGGGGAACCCCACTTGCATCATACGGCACAACATCATTGGCGCCCAAGGACGACAACTCACAAAAACATTGCACGCTCAAGCCTCTCTAGACACTTGCCACAGGGAAGCCGTCATGGTTGATACTCTTCCGGCGCCTGAGGCGCCGGAAATTTTTATTTGGGGTCAATACACTCTGACTTTCAGAGGAGGACGTAGGGGGAGTAGGGGCAAGGGAGGAAGGGGACACGGGGTCCTAGGGAAGGTCGGGGTCTCCTCCTTCCAACTCTTCAATTCAAGCACAAAGCTGGGGGTGTCAAGCCCACTTTCCGGACCTGTCCCCGCACTCCCAAAAGACCGAGGCCCTTGAGGACCCACCGACAGGGCCGGAAGGGGGGATCAAGGGGAGGGGAGAGGGGGGAGGGGGATTACCCATCACGCATGAGTCAAAATGATCCCCCAAGATGCGCTGATCATTCGGAGGGATGTCTCATTGGGAGGAAGGCTTTCAGAAAATTTTCCATCTGCCACTTTGCCCGATTTCAAGCTTGGCTTTGGAGCCAAAACATGCCAAATTTTCCCCACGAAATTGTCTCCGCACAAAATCCCCCCAACCCCGTGTAGGCCTGTTGAGGCGTTTGACTGCTGGTGTCCACCATTTGGTATAACACAGGTCCAAGTACCCGAGACCCCAATGGCAACTGCTGCTCGTGCTGGTTCACGGGACTTGGTGACGCATGCAACGGTGCCGATTGGCCCCTCCTGTGTGCTCGGTGGCACACTCTCGCTCCCTCCATGGACGAAGTAGCACGCCGGCAGGGCCCTTTCCCTGGTCCTCCATGCGCTTCCGGGCGCGTCATGACAAGCGTCACTACTGTGTGGAGGAAGCGGGGCGGTGCCAGGGCGGTCCTTAAGAGAGAAAAAAAAAGGGGAAGGGGTTGCTGAACGGCAGTCATGCAAAAAGACCGCGTGTAGCTCATATGTTCAACCATGGTTGGTGGCGGTTAGCGGTTGGCGGTTAGTGGCGATTGGCGGTTGGCGATTGGCGGTTGGCGGTTGGCGACTGCCGGTTGGTGGCGGTTGGTGGTGGTTGGCGGCGGTTGGTGGTTGGTGATTGGTGGTTGATGGCGGTTGGCAGCGGTTGGCGGTTGGTGGCGGTTGGCGGTTGGTGGCGGTTGGTGGTTGGCGGTTGGTGGTCCCTTGGGGCGGTCCCTAAGGGCGGTCCTTAACCAAAACAAAAAACTGGTCCCTTAAGGACCGCCCTGGGCGGTGCTGGTCTCCAGCCCCACTCGGCATAACAGACCTGCATGGATCGGTACCGTTGTGGGATGCCCAGATTCCAGATGAACAACGGGATGCGTGGCAGCGACAGCTTGGTGTCCGTGAACTGCTCCTGCTCGCAGAAGATCTGGGCCTGCGAATCCGGCTTCTTCAGCACGCGGGAGATATCGTACATGTGCAGCTGGATCTCCGTGCGGATGCCTGGGTACCGCGCCGTGTGCTGGTCCAGACACTCCTGCAGCATCTCAAAGGCCTTCTTCTTCATAGCCTTGTGCTGTATCCCGCAAAAAAGTGTCACGCAGGTGGCGTGGGGAAGGCGTTCGGGGCATGAGCCCTGCTCCCGAAGTCCACTCACCGATGCGCTCGCACAAAATCAGGCGTCCACTGGGGCCGAAACTCGGGCTCAGGCCTTGCCTTTGGCAACTGCCAGCGGCCACCCTCCAACCACTGTCGCTTACCCTCCAACCGCCGTCAGTTACCCTCAAACCGCTATCCTTTACCCTACAACTGCCATCGGCCACCCTCCAACCACTGTCGGTTACCCTCCAACCGCCGTCAGTTACCCTCAAACCGCCATCCTTTACCCTACAACTGCCATCGGCCACCCTCCAACCACTGTCGGTTACCCTCCAACCGCCGTCGGTCACCATCCGACGAGTGTTCAGAGGCCGCAGCTGTACTTCCGGAAGCTGGTTGAGTAAATAACCCGAACCTTGTGTCAGACCTGATGGACTCTGGCCTCTCGAGTGACCCAAGTCGTTTGGGGTGTGGAAGCGAGAGCGGGGCGGTCCTTAAGGGCGGTCCTTAGCCAAAAAAAAATGGGGTTCCTGAAGGACCCCCCTCCCCAAGACACCACAAAAAACACAACCAGCAACAGGACCGTCAATGCACGGCCCTACCGCTAGAGCCGCCTGTTGGGTCGGGGCAGGCATTGGACCTTGGTTCTGTTCTCCGGCAGATACGAATACAAGTTGTTGGCCATGGCTTTGTAGAACGACGCTTTCAACTGCGATGGCGGGCGGAGGAAGCGCAGGACCGCGTGGGCAGGCACGAGATGACCGCAGGTTGAAAGGCCATCTGGACGAGGGGGGGGAGGGGCCCGTAATCCACAGAACATGAGGGTTTCTACGCCAAGGCCCTCCCGTCATGGTGGGCCGTCCACTAGCCCTATTGCAAACTGGAGGACGTCCTGCATGAAAGATAACACCAAATGACCCAATCCAAATGTCTTCGCCAAACATAGAGGGTACGTTCGCCCGGCGCGCCCGGCATCCGAATCAATGTTCTGGCCATCCACCCCAATGCTTCACCCCCAAACGGCACTCCCTCCTCCGGCCCAGGCTACTTAACCCCTGCCGTCTCGGGGGCCCACGTGTGGGCGGAATGGCTGCATCACCCCTGCCTTCTCGGGGGTCCCCAACACGGGGACAAAAAATGGGGGAAAGGGGGGACAACTGGGGCAAAATAGGGGGGAAATTGGCCCGGCGCGTCCGACGCACAAACGTAAACATAACCCGACCCTTGCCCTTTCCTGCGCCCTGCTGCAGGGGTTTCGACACCTGGCCATTCCGCTCATACCCTCGAAAGGGTGGGGTTCACGGGAATGGAGTCCAAACGTTCGCTGTCCCTCTTTGTTGCCCCAACAGTTTCACATGCAACAGCACAAAACATGACCATGCAGAACAACGTCTGGATTCTGGCAGCCACCGCCGTGAGAGCACAATGGGGGGCCAGCCAGTTGGCCAGCCAAATGCCATCTGGGCGCTATTTGGGTATATTGCGGGGAACACCCCAGCTTAACCAATAATTTCATACACATTTTTTCCTGCATTTTTAAGCAAGCCGAATCCACTCAAATTCACTCCCGGCGAAAACGGAAACTGTTTTGCGCGGCGCGCCACGCGCAAGTGTTGAAAAAATCAGTTTCAGACAGTTGGCCTCCGCGGGCTGTCATGAGAAGGGACCCTTCCCCGTGTTTGTGACCTTGTGAGGTTTGGCACATCACCCTCAGGCAGTGGTGTGTGGGGACAGTAGGGCATGGGGCAGTGATGTTCAGTGACGCGGGGGACTGGGGCAGGCAATGTTGTGCGGGGACAGGGGGGGGGGGTGTTGTGTGCCCCCCTGTCCCCGCACAACACTGCCCTCCCCATGCCTTTCCTCCCCGCATGGGGCATGCTCCGCTCAACAATTTCGTTCCTCTGGCGCTCAATGACAAATATATCAGGCATCAACACCAAAATCATGGCGTCTGCGGGTGTTAATAGCTGGTAGCGGACGGTGTTCAGCCAAAGAAACGAAATCGAATGAAATCTCATGAAATCAAGAAATGAAATGAAACGAAATCAAATCAAATCAAATCAAATCAAATCAAATCAAATCAAATCAAATCGAATGAAGTGAAATCGAAGAATGAAATGATAAAACGAAATAAAATCGAATGACATCAAATGAAATCAAAATTAAATGAAATCGAATGAAATCAAGAAATCAAAACAAGTCGCATGAAATTGAATGAAATCAAAGGAACTCAAAATGAAATGAAACCGAATGAAATCGAGTGAAATCAACAAACGAAATGAAGTCGATTGAAGTGAAGAAGTGAAAAGCAATTGAATGAAATCGAATGAAATCAAGAAACAAAATATGAAATCGAATGAAATCAAGTAAAACCGACTGGTACAGAAATGGAAACTCCGTCCTTCAAACCGTTCTAGCAGAGCTCTGGTTGCTTGCACGCACGGCTTGTTGTGCCGGATTTAATATTGATTCGGGGCTTCTAGGTCACTTTGTTGCGGCTGGCGGACAAAGCAGGGGAGACCTTGGCATAATTCAACAGAGCTGTGTGCCCTTCGTGGAAAGGCGACGCTGGGTCTGAATGGACGCCAAAATTCGATGACTGCACAGCAGAAGGATGCAAGCGACAGTTGGAATAAGAGCGTGGGGGGCTGCGCGCGGGGGGGGTCGAGCAGCCCAATTCCCACCAACGCTGCACACAATGGCTCCTGGATTCGGACGGAGCCCTTCCCTATTGAGTTTGGTTGCACACATTCATCCTGTAGGGGCCAACTACTCTGCATGCTCAATTGACAAGTGGCATGAATGGGAGGTCCGACGTTTTGCCCGATCACTCCATGTGGGGGGGATCCTTGCCACATAGGGTACAATTGATTCGAGATGCCCCTCCCATTCTTGGCGCATCAACAATGTTGCTATGCAACAATACCGCATGGCTTGGCTTCCAAGGGCTTGGCAAAGGTTTTGCATAATACGACGAGGTTGCAGACAGGCCTCGGCCTCAGCACACCCGAGTAGGAGCACCACCTCCTTGCGGGCACAAGTTTGCATTGGAGGGGGGAAGGGGGGGTCAATAGAGGCCTCTGGCAGGATCCCCCCCCCCCACCTCCCCCACAAAAGGCTCAATTGACAGGCCCCCAAACCCCCAAAATTCGAAAAACAGAATCGAAATTGGCATTTTTCAGAATCAGCGCGTCGCGGGGGGCCAGGAAAATCATCATTTGCCTCGTATTCAGTGCAATGGACTATCCAAACCCCCTCGAAAGAAAATCGAGGTGATTTTCGGTTGTTCGGCTGGTGACTGATCAATGGCCCTGTCAATCGAGCCTCTTTCCCAGAACCCCCCTCACCCCAGTTGTCGGGGGCTCTATGGACCAGGGCTCGTAACGCCAACAGAAACGAACCTTCACGGGGACGCCCGCTGCTTCACGGTCAAGAAACGGGCAAGGCACAAAACCACAGAAGCATTATTGAACAATGGCTAGCGGTTGGCGGTTGGTGGCGGTGGGCGGTGGGCGGTGTGGTCGGCTTTTGGCAGTTGCACGGGCACGTGCTACAGGATCGGGATTGGCGCCCAGTGGTTTGGAGTGTTATGCGTCAGAGACAGAGGGGACGGTGTCCGACAGTCCGAGCTGACGGGATGACTGCAGCAGGTGATGGGGGGAGCTACGGGGCAGCCTGGGGATGACTGCACCGGCCACAGGTCGGATGGGGATGCATGCATCGAGGGGTGATGGCAGCCAAGCAGGTATTGGAACAGAGCAGGGGGGGGGTCCGGAACCCAAAAATCTGTGGACAAAAATGACCCAAATCGATTCAGTAAACTCCGTTTTTTCCCACTCTAAAACCTGGGTCCAGTGTGTGAGTGTGTGTGTGCGGGGGGGGGGGGGCCTCCTGCGCCGTTGTAATACATCCCGGACTGCAGCGGTGATGGTGGTGACCGCAGAGGTGTGGGGTAGTGACTGCAGGACAGATCCCGACAGTGCCCCTGTGGGTAACCGGCCCGGATGACCGCGAGGTGCCAGGTCCCATAGTGTGCGCGCGCGCGCCTCGCCGCGTGCACACCTGCAACACCGCCACGGCCTCGCTGAAATAGAATTGCAGACAGTGGCACAAATCGCCGCCACTTTGGCAATTCTGCCACACCCTTTTGTCCTGCAGAGACAGCAGTCCAGTAAGCCTCGATCCTGCCCCACTCAGGTCCGCGGGGCAGACACATGGACAGGCTGGCGTGAGAGGAGGAGAAGAGTATGGTTCCGCACACTCGTCACAAAGTAAATCTTGAACCTCAATCACCTGCTGAATTGGTACGTGACCGCACAAATAGGCAAGGACATCCCAATCATCACTGAAGGAGCAATGTGGGCATGTGACAGAGCGCGGACGCTAGAACCCATTCCGATCAGATAGAGGATGATGTGTGGATAGCCCGATGCTTCCGCATTTCCCTGATATGACACTCGGCATCCTCGGCAGACGACAAGAAGTGGTGTTGGTGACGTATCCCACCAAGCAAGCTCCAAACAAGCGCAATGCAGAAAAATGGCTCCTTTACTGTTGGCCCCTGTTGACCTTCTGGGCGTTGAACAGAACGATAAATGGGCAGATCGCCGCAGGGCTGGGGATGACATAGAAGAGGGTACTGCCAAGATGGATTGAGGTGGTTGACAATGACTGAGTGGCAACAAGGCTTGACAACGAGACGACGCTTCGAACCAGATGAACCTGACAAGCGCTCGGGTAGGGGTGTGGATTGGAGGATACATATGGGTACATGCTGTAAATGCTATATGTGCATATTATTGAGGTGTATACAGTGTTGACGTGTCATTATATAGAGTGAAGCGGACAGGGATGTAGTAGTTTATTCATCATTATCGCTCTATATGTATTATGATCGGCACTCAGCAGTGGATTGAAGACCTGCTGCAGATAGAAAAGGACTTCCGACTCTTGACCCTGCGCCAAGAGAAGGTGCCCCAACGTATGCAGGAATTCGGGATCCAGTTGAGGGACCTGCAGAATGCAGCATCACAAGCCCCCTCCAGTGCCACAGGCAGGCACCTTTGAAGGCGCCGAGGCAAAAGCAGGGGGACAGAGGTCACCAGAATGAGAATCCAAGAAATCCCGTCCGCACATCTCTCCCCCCAGCGCCACCCACACCTTGATCCTCGCTCTCCACCTGAGGGCTGTCCGTAAGGGGGGAAAAAAGCTTCGTCACACTGACACCACAGAATACTCACGGCTCGCATCCCCGGCTTCACAAAGCTCATCGGCATCTCCCATCTCCGAGCATCCCCACCACCATCACCCAGCTTAGGTACCTCCCCACATTCCTCCCACACCCCCTTCCACATCCCAAAGCCCATCCGCGTCCATCTTCATCCCCATCTCTGTCTTCCCATGGGGAATGGAGATCCTGTTGCTTGTGCTCTTGCTTTCCTTTGTTGCAGATTCCCTGTGTTCCCCGACAGAGTGTTGCTTATTCCCAGGGGAGGGGGGGGGGGTTGATTTGAGATACCCACCCACCATCCAAGGACCCAAACATGCCCCACCCCCACACGGGGGGGAGGGCTGTTGGACATCCCCCCACCTGCCGCCCCCCGGCCCCCGACATGACACCTGCAACACAGGGAAGAAGTGATACAAGTGGGATAACCAAAGAACCCTTCTATAGGTGCGCCAAAGGTGCAGGAGAACAAAAATGGGCCCAAATGAAACCAGGGTCCCTGATTCTTACGTGATTTAGAGCAAGGGGGCAGGGGGGGGGTCCAAGGGATGGGGGGAGGGGGTCCACGGGGGAGCCCCCCCCCCCTTGCCGAAATGAAAATTAAAGCAATTAACGCCGTGCCCCGCCCTGGGTGGGGTCGATTGAGCCCTTTTTAGGGGAGCGTGGCGTCCAGCCAGGGGGACCCATTCACCCATCCCCCCCCCCCCCTACATTGATAACCCCCCTACCCCAGGGACCACAGGGGCACGAACGGAACGGAAGCAAAATTGAGGGGCATTGCTTTGCACGAGGCACAAAGTGCACAACATGTTGCAAGCACTGGTATTTGCAGAGCGTTGTGGCGGACGTGGTGACCGCAATGTCTTGAAGTCATAGCTTAGTAGCCGTTGTGATCAACATCGGATGAGGGACAAGTTTCGCATCAGGGAAAACGTGGCGCTGGGGAGTGAACAGAGAGAGCGTCCACGGAGGAGGTGCCAGTAGATAGCAGACCAGGGTTTTGCTTCAGGCTTGGCCTGTTATGTATGGGTCTTCGGGACCCCAAAACTTTCAAAAAATTGATAATGGAACTTTTGGAATCAGCGTATTGCGGGGGCCAGAAAATTCATCGTTTGCCATGTATCCAGTGCAGGAAAAAAACGCCATTGAAACGCCCGAAACGTTTTTTGGCCTTCAGCTGGTGACTCATCAACCATCTCAATTAAGCCCCTTTCCCGGACCCTCCCTCCCCCCATCATTCCCCCAATCTGTTGACCCCCCCCCCCCCCCCAAACACACAACTTAAAACACGACTTCCCCTCCTCCATACATTCGTCTGCTCTCTCTTCCTCTCTCTCTCTCTCTCTCTCTCTCTCTCTCTCTCTCTCTCTCTCTCTCTCTCTCTCTCTCTCTCTCTCTCTCTCTCTCTCTCTCTCTCTCTCTCTCTCTCCTCTCTCTCTCTCTCTCTCTCTCTCTCTCTCTCTCTCTCTCTCTCTCGCTCTCTCTCGCTCTCTCTCTCTCTCTCTCTCGCTCTCTCTCTCTCTCTCTCTCTCTCTCTCTCTCTCTCTCTCTCTCTCTCTCTCTCTCTCTCTCTCTCTCTCTCTCTCTCTCTCTCTCTCGCAACCCTCTCCAATCAACGCCGGCCGTCTGAGGGTGGCACACACGTCTGGGGGAAGTCCTCTAGGGCAGAGTCTCAGGAACTCCAATGCCCCAGCAGCAGTCTCAAATTTCCACCGGGTGTTGTCATAACTGAACTTCGACTGGTGGCACAGCCTTGTGGCATACGCCCTGCAAGAACAGAGCCGTGGGCGGTGATCTCGCAATATGACGATAATACGATAATACGATCGGACACGGGCAAACCGGCTCTGACTGGCATACCCATAGCTCATGAGAAGAGCAATGTTGTACCAGACGATGGCAATTTCACGCTGGAACTTGTCATCTGCGGATGCAATGACACTTTCCTGGTGGGCGTTCCAGAACTTTAGGTTGCCCCCGCGAGTCTCGAACTGAAGGGACCAGCGGTACAATTGGCAAAAATACGCCGTGTACACTTCCTGGCACTCCGGGATGCCTTTCTGACTATTGCCTTCTTGCACCTCTACAACTTTCTCACGCGCCTCCAACAGAGTCATCTTGGCCTCCTCATCGAATATAAGTGCCCTACAAAACGAGGCGGGTGTTGCTTGGGATGCACACACCAGTAGCTCTGGCCACACGCCCACACGGAGTTTGGGTTTGGGTTTCGGGACCAGTCGACAGTGGCACCTGCTCAAAGCGGAGCACATGACCAAAGAATTACAGCACCGTTGCATGCGAGGAGAAGATGTGGCACTTGAGTTGCATTGTCACCGGACGCATTTGATTCGAACGCAAGGCTATCAGACGAATAACCCTTGCTTTGCGAGGGCTCCGTCTTCTTTGATCTGCCCGTAATCAATTCTGACAATGTCCCGTTGCAAAACAATCAATGCACATGTGGGTCTTTGATTTCAGCACGCGAAAAGGTGGGGAATTTTGAAATACCACATATCACCAAGTGTGTCTAGCAATTTGGAATTTCCCCTCCGTTTTCAGCCATTGGATCGCAAAGTCCAAAGATGAATATTCGACAAAAGCCCCATCCTTCAGCCTTGCTCTGAGGGAAGAGGCCTGGGACCTGGCTCCCAGGAATTTGGGTTGTGGGGCTGAGGGAGGGATTAATCCACACGGTCGCAAGGGGAAGCACACACCCCGACTGCAAGCACATTCCCGAACAGTGTGGGCGGAACCTCAGGGACACTGCAAGCATCCAGGCCAATCGTGCACCAATCCTGGTTTCAAAAGCCCCATCAATATCGAGCCAGGCCGTGTTGACAGCAAATTTGCTGGCAGTCGGTGCTATGTGATTGCAACAGTTGACCTGGACGGCTCGTGTTTGCAGGAGTGCTATCGCCAGCACATCGCAGCCGTGTTCGGTCGTAGCTCACATGGCTGCATGCTACTACATGAAAATTGCTGAGGGAAAACTTCACTATAGCGCGGGGATTCCCCCGCCTGTCCTCTCTTAATCCCAGTCCCGTGCTGAAATGGCTGCTCCCGCACCTCGAGGGAGGGCACTGCCGAGTGGAGTGTCCCTCAGCGTTTCCTTCAACGGCAGCACAAGATTGTGCTCAACGCACAAATAACAAAGCCTGAGCTTGGCCGGCAGAGTTGGACGACACAAAACATCCTGTTTCGCACATGTATGCCTAGTCTTGCCATAAATGCTCAACAAGGATGCTTTTGACACTTCCAGGTGTACGCACTGGTTTTCCTCATCGCCATTGATGTGGGAAATTTAAAACAGGGCCAGGGGTTCCGAATCGCCAATCAATGGTGCGCAGCATCTCCAAGCATGTTAAACTTTGTTTTTTTGTTCCGGGGGAGGGGGGTCTGCAAGAGAGATTCCGAAAGCTGTTGTTGCAAAACATGGTTGCTGGGCGTGTTGCGTGCAAAAAGGCACATTGGAAAGGTCGTCATCAAAGAGCAAATGGCAACCAACCTTGGGGAATTCCCACTTGTCGCGTAGCCATGCCGACTCGATGCAACCCACCTACTTTTCGAACTTCTCGACGCCGCGTGTTGCGCATCACTGCAATCGGCGTCTCCGACAACTCTCCATGCCGGACTTTCGTCGAGTGGAATCAACTGTATAGGGAGTTGGGCACAATCATCGAACAAACTCAGGGAGACGAGGCTCATTTAACCCGAACAATCTCGGGCACTCATCATTGACTTAGCACCATCTGTACAGATGACGATAATGGTTTGACCGGGAGGAGGAGTGCTGTCCAAAACTGATGAGGGAGGCAGGTGCACAAGTAGTTGGCACGTGTGGGCTCAACGAGTAGATCAAGGCACCGGAGAAATCTTCACACAAATCTTCACAACCTCATGCAGAGGTGCGAACGTGACATGCGTTCGAATGTATGGTGCCATAAGGCCTCCTTGTAATTATCACCACGCACATGTGACCCTTGGACCACGCATGTGTATTGCTGCTTCACCAAAGCAGTAACTCAACGATCTACTTTGTCGCTGATGGATGTGTGACTCCAAAAATTTGGACATCCGCTGGTTGTGGTGGCAACTTAGCGATCACTTACACCTCACCTTTGGATCTCCGATCAACGCTGCAGCGCAGGCGTTGTGCACAATTCACCGAATCTAAAAGAAACGAGCAAAGCCAAAGGCAACCAGGAAAGGGGCGCCGGCTGTATCAGGTAGGTGGGGTGAGCTAGCAAGCATGCAGCAGCACCAAGACAAAACTGAACACCGTTATAACATAGACGAAAAAAAATAGACACCCAGAAAGTGCCAAGAGCCGTGCAGGGTCAGCTAGATCGGAATGCTCCAAATTCTAGTGAATCACTAGAAT
Source organism: Eutreptiella sp. 'Long Island Sound 2002' (assembly GCA_964036045.1). NCBI lineage: Eukaryota > Euglenozoa > Euglenophyceae > Eutreptiales > Eutreptiaceae > Eutreptiella > Eutreptiella sp. 'Long Island Sound 2002'. The sequence continues at coordinate 11,869,008 of OZ038381.1, forward strand.
ATGGCAAGAGGAACCAAAGTGGTAGTGCACATTAACCTTTTGTTCGCAAAAATCAATCAAAAGCATGCATTCTGTGGATGATTCACACCCAGGGCACACTAGTGCACATTGTGTGCACCACGACTAAGCCCGCCTTTCTTGCAAAAAAAAAAAGCCCGACACTACACCAAAAACACTAGCCCTTACATGCACAACGTTGCCCGTATGCCCATTACCACCACCCATCCACCCCCCGTTGCCTGCCTACAACCACCGTCACGACAACCACCCACCTGAGCCGCCACCACCCACCCACCCACTTAGCCGCGCCGCCCACCAACTACCCACAACCTCCACCACCCACTAGACATCACGAGAAAATGCTTCGGCAAACACTCCTCCACCTACAATGCAACGTGTGCAAAAGTGTCAAGCACCCTCACCCCACATATTAGATCAATTCGTTGGCCGTATCAGGTCGACAAGGCGCGCGAGAACAAATTCAAAGTGGCAAAGAATGAATTGCATGACGGCAAGCCTCCGAATGTGGTGGCACAAAGATACAGCTACGACGAAGAGAACCACCGAGTTGTTGATCCAACCTCTCAATTGTCAGTGTTGCGACGGTGGTACGGTGGTACAATGGTGGTACGCCATGCACTTTCCGTAGGGGGTCACAAAATTATTTCGCTCCAACATCCATTAGGAGTTTAGTTCACTTAAGTGCCGGTGAGTGAGCTTGGACATGGTGTGTGGGACGGTCGTGGAGATTCCCAACCAATGTACAGATGTTCTTGAATGTCCAGCGAGACCAAGTGAATTTGGCAAGAGAACTCTTTGAACCAACCTGCGCTGTGAATTCTCATAGCCTGTTTGTCACACAGATTCTGATGTCCCATTGACACTGTTGAGCCCTTGCTTGTACACATGGAGATGAAAATGGGCAGGCTTTGCCCGCTTACCTTGACAACGTGCGGGAGGCATAAGACAAATGGATTGCCTCTAATGCCCGCGTGCTCACTTTGTCCGAGGTGCAATGTATGCGGGCGCGCAATTATGAGCCCTAGCCACAGCTTAAATACCTCAACCACCTGCCACCACGAGCTCCCTACTTTGCTCGGAGTGTTCACATACTTCCGGCTGATTACATGTTGCACGAATTACAAATTGGCTTATATCCACTCCTCGTGAGCTGGAGTACAATGCCTCCCGTTGAAACGATTACCCGAACTGCACTCGTCGCACCTCCATTGCTACATAACAATCTGTCCTATAGTGTTGACCTACCCGATCCTCAACCTTGTTGGGTCACAGGGTTTCCAAGGACCAGACAGAATACCTCAGAATGATGAGTCACGATTTGCACAGTTCTGCAACTATGATGCATCTGTGAGTAGGACGACTTGCCTGCATTCATTTAGCCTTAACAAGTACATTGTGTGCGATTGTGCTCAATCTTTTTTGTAGAAGGCTACGGCCTCGTGTGTTGTTGAGGTATGCTACTTCCACTGCGGGATGTGGGCGGGATGTGGGCCGTGGGCACTTTATTACTATTCCTGTTGGGTTGTGTCATAATGTACACATTTGTTTGCTTGCGGAAATGGTTGTTCATCATGACGTGTGCCCGGCGGCCAATGTAACTTCACCTTGCGTCACAACAGGAAAAAATTTCACTTGAGCTTATTACCCCGTGAGCCCATGCGAATGCTACTAAAAGTTGTGCTCCAAAAAGGGACTCGTCTTGTGTTTCTAGTGTTGTGCTCCCTTGTCAATGTCCTACGTCGTCCACACTAACGAAAACAACCCACCTATCAACGAAGTTCAAGAGATTAGCTCTCAAAAACCGAAAGGGTGTCAAATGCAATGTGAGTGTTTCCAATCGCAATTGGTGCGGGATTTCGGGGTTCCCCCACTTTCTTGCGAGTTTGGCTTTGATTTGCAGGTAGTTGAGTAGAGCAAACACCAACTCCTCAATCAATGAACAATATTGCTCATGATAGGGTTTGAACATGGGTATCGATGGTGTGCATGGGCCGTGGAGCGAAATTCTACAAGGAAACATGCCCTTCCTCACCCTTCTGTGGTGTTGCTACAAAAACTGCAGCAATCATATTGTGAAATTAGCTGGGATCTGTACATTGGGTTTGTTCCACACTATGGCAACATAATTGTGGCAACACGCTAAACAAAAACAAAAGCTCCGCAGATGAACACGGCGATGCCCACGAGGCTGGTGCATCGAAAGAATGTATCACTGTGAAGCGAAGGTACAAAGAGCAAGCGTTCTCAAATAGCCATAACCCGGAAAAAAATAGACTCACTACTTGTAGACAAACGACTACCAAACCATCAAAGGCTGTATTGGGTCTACAGAACTACAGAACTACAACATGCTTCTGTTGCTCACACCCAAACCGTGATCGATAATCTTCAAGGTTCGTAGCCATGGATGTTTCATATACGCACAATGTTCAAGGCACATTGCTGATGAAAAGTCCGGGAACCTTTGGCAAGTCTCTAACGAATGGTTTGCAATTTGATTGAACAGGGGTTTGTCACACGAGCCTTCTTCGTGCTCACCATTGTTCGTGCTTGTGTATATGAAGATGGGAATATAAGCCTCAAAGTGAGCAATTTGTCAAAAAAGCAAACAGTCCCTGATGCATGGCACCCATACCCATGACTCGAGCTTGTGTCCAATGTGTTTTTGTTTCACCTTCATCAATACTTTTGCAAGAGACTATCTCCACTCATCGTACACCTTCACATTGATGAATTCCATTGGGTGGTGGGGTTGTGTTGTCAAATGGAAGTTCGGAAAATGACGCACGGGTGGTGAAAATATATTCCTTTGGCTTGGGTTGTGCAATTTGACCTTCCACATTTTTTTTGCACGAGCCCATCAGAATGTCCCACATGGGTAGGAAGCGGGGGTTAAAGACATTCACGGAGGACAATCACATTTGATTTGTGTTTAATTGTTACACGCTTCGATACACATCAATGAATCACGCTACATTTCGCTATGTGTGCTGCAGCTCTGGCTTCTTTTTGTGCCTTCGCCACTGACGAGTCCTGCGTGTGTACTCTTGTCCCGACTACGGAGACATGTTCATCGCGGAATGTGGTCTAGGGGTATTAAATGGTCATTTCAATAGTCTTGGCTTTGCCAGTGGGCGGGTGATTAACAGTATTCGCAATGCGATGGAGCAAAGCGCAAAGAACACTCGTCAGAATTCCATGTTTGACCTACAACAGGAAATGCGGATCACATATGACCTCTCGGCCGATGTTCCATCCACGTCCACTGTCCAGGGCTGGTTTTGGTTCTTTGTTAAAACCCTCGGTTCTTCGTTTAATGACTATCCCTCCTATTGGGCGAGGGATGGCGGGAAACACCTTCCCTGTTGTTTTCATTGGCTACTAATGACTCTTCAATCAGGGGCTCCTCAGGCAAATTCATTAAGCATCAAAATACATAGAAATGGCTTGTGCCTAGAATTGCACAAAGCGACCAATGTGTAGTTAGAATGCAAGGCGGAGCAGCAAGGCTTATCAAGGACACATAACACCAAAGCTACATAAGAGTAGCAGAGAGTTTATAGCTTTTCGCCGTCGCTGCCTTAGTCTGAATGCATTTCATGTAATGTGCATGCGGGTTCATGTGGCGGTGCATGGTGCATGGTGCCTTCGTGTGACATAGGGGGATGCCAACCCAACTTGCCGATTCAGCATACACCCTCACAAAGCGGAGTTTACGGCCATGTATCGTTAAAAGCAACACAATTTGCCATGCTCACTGTGGCCCTTACTCGTCTTACTGGTCATCAAACGATTGAAATTAACACACACTATGCCTAAAGGTTGCTGCAACCTCATGGCCATTAAAAGATTGCATTACACGTTTACTGTAATAAGCGCTGCACAGCAGCGCAACAACTCTCTTTAGTGATGCATCAGAGGCTGCCAACAAAAGCGTGAACACAATGTGTCCTACTACCACAATAGCTAAACACACTGGACAGTTGGCATGCCATCACATTGCCTTTTTTGTCCATTGCCCCAACCGCACATAGAAGGCCGTTCCGCTTGCCTTGGCATCCCACCCTCCAGGAGGGAGGAGCTGTCGCAAGATGTGGTGGCTCAAGTGGTGCACATTTTCCTGATGGGCTAAAGCAGCCTCATAGCGGGAGCAACACGCCGACCCCATGCCTCAGGTTCAATCGCCATGTACAAACCTTCACCTATTCCCTCACCAGATGAGCGGATGCCTAGAACGTCATGCTCACTAGCAAACCTCATCTCTAAAGAAGCAAACACTCAGAAAAGTGTTGGGATCCAAGCCACTCTGTCAAAGTCTCCCGAGGGACGACACTGACGAAGGGAATGTTCTTTTTCAATCAAATCTGGTGGTTTTGGGGCCAATTCAAAAGCTAAATCACACTGCCGGACCGCTGCATCTTTTTGTCGAAGGTTTGAGGTGGTTGCCCGAGAAGGCTCCGGCAATGCACCTGACCCAAGGGAGGCTTGTGTCCCTGTGTCTTGTGCATTGCCCTCGCTAGCGCCGTGGCGCCATATCTCAATTCTGGTGTTGCCCTTGAGCCCCCCTATCAGTGGCAGATACGTATGATATAAATTGGCCATAGAAATGTTTGACAAGTTTGACAAGCAATCACACTGTCTTACGATACACCATCTAAACAGTCCTTGTGGCAGCTCACAGACTACTGTGGTTACAAAGTGATTTACAGTAACAGTGCCGGATTTCGGCTGCATTATTATTTTTTAAATTTACGTTTACGGTATGCGGTCCGGAGCATTATTATTTACTTTACATTTACATTTACGGTAACGCTATTTACGAGCGCCGAGCACCGTAAGGGAAAACCTCGCCCGTGAGACTACCTCGCTCATTCTCCCCCCAGATAGGCCCAGCACGGGTTCAAGAACCTGGCAAGTGTTATCCGCAGAAATGCGTTTTTCTGCGGATAAGGGCTTATCCGCAGAAATGTCTGCGGCGGTCGGATTTCTGGCAGAAAAAAGCGAAATTGAGCAGATTTTTTGGGGAAATGCCAGATCAGAGCTGTCTGTACTGGTGACTGCCTGTTGGATGACATGCCTGAACACAAATTTTATTCTGTTTCTGAATTGCAGAATTTTGGGGTGAATTGTCACTATGCCATCCATTAGAAGAAAGATCATTGATGTTGATTGCTTGAGTGATAGTTCACCTTATAAGCCAAAAGTTAAAGAAGAGTCCGATGATGATGTGGAGGAAGTGAGGGTGGAGGTTGGTGCGGATGAAGTTGAGAGCGATGTTGAGCCTCAAGATGATTACAATGGGCTGTCGGACTCCGATGAGTCGGATTTTGCTCAAGATGTTGCCGATGCTAGTGAAGCCAAGTTACCCCCCCGGTACTTTGGGAAACCTGCTTGTGAAAACCAGTAGGGTTAGGCAATTTTTGGGGGCACCCCCGACCAAAAACGGTCCGGGAGCGACAAAATGCGGTCAAAACACCCCAACCGGGTCTTATTATTCAAAAAGTAGACACTTTTGCGGTGCCATTGCAAAAAAAAGCGCCAAAAACCGAGCCGGTGGCGCCAAGTTACCCCCCCGGTACTTTGGGAAACCTGCTTGTGAAAACCAGTAGGGTTAGGCAATTTTTGGGGGGACCCCCGACCAAAAACGGTCCGGGAGCGAAAAAATGCGGTCAAAACACCCCAACCGGGTCTTATTATTCAAAAAGTAGACACTTTTGCGGTGTCATTGCAAAAAAAAGCGCCAAAAACCGAGCCGGTGGCGCCAAGTTACCCCCCGGTACTTTGGGAAACCTGCTTGTTGCACCATGGTACCAAAACACCCAGACACCTTAAAAACACCCACTTTGCCCTACGTACACACTCCCTTACCTCCCAAATTCTGGTCGAATATGTGCATGCATGTCATGGGAGGGTGTCAGGCAGGGAAAGCGCAGCGCAAGTGTGAGCATGGCCCCGGGAATCGCCCGGGGCCTTTGCTTTTTTTAAAATTTTCGATCATACTAGGACAAATCAATAAGCGTTATTTCTGGACCGCTGTCTATTTTCGGCGCTGCCAAGTTGGTCAGAGCGTAAGTCGCCGGCGGCAGGGGTTGTAAGTTCGATTCCCGGGCGCCCCAGGTGCTGCGCAACTGGCGGCGGCGCCATTTTTCTGCCAGAAATCCGGCTCCGGCGGGTCTTTCTGCGGATAAGCCCTTATCCGCTGAAAAACGCATTTCTGCGGATAACACTTGCCCAAGAACCTTGCCGGGGTGTGTCGCGCGCACTGCATTGGGCAAAGTGCAAAGGGGGCTGTAAGGGTCGGAAATCGGGCATTACAGCCGAAAATACTGGCTAAAATGGAACCTCCGGATCTCAAATACCTACAGTACACCTCCTCCAACAGGCTCTCCCCAACTTGCACCTTTCGTTCGGTGCAGTTGCCACTTTGAACCTCAAGCTAAATCCATAGTATATGGCACCACTGTCATCTCAATTTGACGCCCAATCCACCACAAAGCATACCTTGTGGCTGCTCACCTCAAAACCTATCTCATCACATGATAGAACTGCATACGACCTAAAACAAAGCACAACTAGTGCTTGCTTACCAGTAGTGAAGTATCTGTGTACAGGCCCGTATCTGCTTAGCCACATCCGAGCGCCACACAGCGCCTGGCACATGTGTGCAAAATTCGCACTTGCCTGGCTCTGAAAACATTACATTCCTATTGAAGCACTCGGCCCAATGCAATACCAACACACGAGTGGCAGCCTTCCCAAATTTACAATAGGCCCACATAAAATTTTCGGGTGGTCGCTATCGGTGGTCAAAATGAACGATTTTTTTCCGAGAGATGGCAAATTTACGCAGAAATTGGACTCAACAGCATCGTATGATGGAGCTGCGCCAGCCAGGGGGGGGGGGGGGGAGGGGGGGGGGGTTTTCGGCCGGCCGGCCGGCCCGCGCCAGCCAGCGAGCCAGCCACCTAGCCAGCCACCTAGCCAACCACCATTGCTTTGTACATGCATGTTCGCCTCACCACCCTTGATCTCAAGATCTCAAGATGATGTCACCGATCCATGGAGTGTGTGGTAAAATTGTGTGGTAAAACAAAACAATTCCTTTTGCAAATGTGGTGCATGATGACATGCCTGTTTCCCATGACAAGTATCAAGCTTACTATGTTCTGACCCAAAAGGTGTATGACTTTGTGTTGGGTTACATGTCGCGGAATGAGGAGTTGGAGACGTAAGTGTTTTTTGGAAAGGTGCCTTGGGATATATATTGCAATATGGATGGTATATATTTCAGATTGAGGACAATTGTGTACTGTGAGGTTTACAGCGGTAACAACAACATTTGCAGTTGAACATACGTCTAATGCGGTGATTCTATGTGGTCTTTATGGGAGGTTCCGAAGGCAAGGCAACTTGGAGTATGAGGTAAGGGTGTTCTTGAAAGGTGGCCGACCCCCCCCACCCTTGCAAACCCATCCCCATACCCATACCATGCATGAGAAGAGGCAATACAGCCAGCCAGCCAGCCAGCCAGGGGGGGGGGGGGGGGGTTTCCAAAGCCTCCCAGCCACCCAGCCGCGGCTAGGCGCAGCTCCGATGTTCCGTTAGAGTCAAGGGCAAGGGGAGTCCATAAATCTTACCTTTCTCCGGGTAACCCTGGTTCGCTCATCACGGGCTAGTTTTTTGTTTGCATACGACAGTAGGAGTGTTGAAGTGCGAGACGCCGACCCTCACTTGACCTGTGCAAGACAACTTGTTTTAGATAAATAGGATAAGAGAACCGGGTACACAAACCTTTCTAAGCAAAGCCTATTTGTGGGTATGACACCGTGTGTATATGCATGCTGTCACCTAAAGGTAGCCTAGTGAGGAAACTAATTTCTGAATTCTGAATTTGTGGACACACACTGTCCTGTGTGTGCAATGCTACGTGCAACTCGTTTACACGTCTTCAGAAACCACGGTTGTGCATTTTTCTTTGCTTTGCCCGCGGTCTTGTGGGATTGTGCAAGGAAGAGTGTCGGCACCTGACGAAGAGGTCGTGAGAGTGCACTTCGTGCCATAAACTAAATTGTTGAAGAAAACTTCGCCACTCGGCGTGAATCAAACGTCGTGCCACTAATGAGGGTTTGCCAGCTGTCGTGTGTTTGCTCAAGTCCTAACACATGCTAACACATGCTACAAAGGCCCGAGTGGGGGCACAAAACTAGATCCTTTGGAGATGCCGTATGTCCCATTTTGGGGGTGCAGGGGATGTGGTGTATAGTATGAATATGGTGCCACAAGTTGTGGTGGCACACATACCCATTGTCACTTTTGGGGCCCGAAATGGAACTTTTAGCCCCTCCCTGTTGTGCTTTCTGCAGATTGCCACTATGGACCAACACACACATACATATACACACGCAAGAGCCCAAGGTCTACGGACATTTGTACGTGACCATAAACATGCATACGCCTGTGAACAAGCAGCAGAGAGTGAAAGCACACATGCACCCATGCCCTCCAGCTTAGTTTCTTCATTGTCTACTTGATAATCGCTTTGCTACAGGGTATTTCGTTCTCAAATTAGCTTTTGTACCTCATGGTTGGATAGGGGAGTGTAGTGCACCTACCTGTGTGAAACACATCAAGCGTAACCCAAACCTATCCTCCCGACAGTGCGGATTGGCATGCGTGCCATGGCCTACTATGTATACGACACTTTATAATTGGCACGGCAAAACACGAGGGACCTCTAAGGATGGTTGTGCCTTCTGCAGGCTATGTTAATGCGGGTTTTGCTCCGTGTGCACTTTGCTTGACGCATCCGAACATAAGTTGACACGAAGGGGTGCTCGTGGGTGTGTGAAGAGTTTACATTCAAAAAAGCCTTGTCTGCCATTTTTAGGCTCCCAACCCCCCATTTCTCATTCATTTGCACATATTTGTCGTGAGCTTGTGCATTCGAGCATCCATGTTTTCCTCACGTAGTGCAAGTACCCGCAACGTCGGTGTGATTGTCCATCCGAGCGGCACAAGTTCGCCTTTGGCTTTCATAGGAAAGTGCGATAAACGGTCAAAATGGTTGTTGTGCGCTGCAACATACTTTTGCTCTTTGTACCTACAGGACAATCTGGAACATTTTAGGCTATTGAGCGGCCTATTCATAAGCGGCAGGATAAGCGGACCATGGGCAGTCCAATGTGCCGCGATCAGCAATACCACCCAACTTGGGACCCCAAGGTGTCCAATCTTGCCACCTTACGCGGCCGTTCAAATGAATACAGGCAGCCATACCAATGGAAGTTGCTATTTGAGACACAACTACCCGACATGTAGGACACACAAGTCTTGTTGACTTAATGTCATCCGTGAGAGCCACTTGTGAGGGTACTGTTGTGGAACGAAAAGGAGCTTCGCTCGAAAATTCAAGCATCATTCAAAGATTCTTGTTAGGAGGACTTATTGGAGTAGTTGCAAACGACTTGTGGCCTTGGGTGCCCCTTTGACCTTTATGGCACTTTTTGGTGGGGTGTTTGCTCACGATCATTGCCAACGTGAACGTGGCACCGTTGGAGCCGCAAACCAATTTTCCGCATGCGACAAATTCCCGAAGAGTGATTCATGCATATGAAAAATGAAAAATAAGAGAATTACTTTACTCAGACTGCAACCTATTTGACCCCTTTTTTCACCTTTTTGGTGGTGCCAACCTGTCACATGGATAATTTCACCTTTTTGGTTGTGTTGACCAGCGAGATGGATGTGATGCAAGCCTTTGTCAAACACGCAACTAGCTCCAACACCGCTTATTGCATAGGCGACCTGTGTCCTTTTCACAATTTCAGCTCACGGGAAGGGTTTGTTAAGGAGAGTTCAACACCTGTTCCAGGGGAATCTCCCAGAACATGTCAGCCACGTCCTTCTCAACGAGGTGGGCGTGTGAAGGCACGGCACCTAATCTACATGCGGCCACGAGCTGATCCCGTACACAAGGCATACACGCGAACACAAATCCCTCAGAGCGTTCAATAAGCCCATTAACAATGAGCTGCAGACAGTGCGACATAACCCGACTCCAGCCTTGAGCGGATGTCCCTTGAACGACAGGCGGTAATCATGTCTCTTCGTATTGTTCGTCTTATACTTCTCCTTATGAAGCAGCGTCCTTATTGTTGGATGTTGCATCCCGGCCCCCTTTGGGACATTTGGGTGCCTATTGGGAGCATGTCCATTCTCCACTTATTGCAGCACTTTTCAATCAATTATTGCTAGCATGCACATGTGCAAGTCCCCTCATTTTTTGGTTTGTGAGAGGCATGGTGAGGCATGCCACATGGCAGCCTCCCGCCCAAAGAACACAAAAACCCGCTCCACTTCATTGAAGGAAAGCTGAAGGTTCATCGAAGAGAAGCTAGATATTTACGAAATAAAAGGATTTATGCCCACGGTGCCAGGCAGTTTCAAAGAGAAACCATGGGCATTAGGTTTCTTTGATAACATTTGTGGCACCTTGATGGAGCAATCCGTGGCCCCCTTTTAGTCACAAAAATTTATGGTAGGGGGTGCAGCTGGCTACCATCAGGTCCTTCGAGTGGGGTGTGGATCGTTGTTCCTGCCCTGCATTTGTCTGTTTTTCAATTAGGTCACACCCCCCTTGTTACGGGGTCCCCTACGCCACTGCGTCCTTGCGTTAAAAAAAGGGTGTGGTACATTGGAAAATGACGCGTTTACTGTAAGTATTAAAATCGTGTGGTGTGGCGGTGGGCGCCATTGAGGGGGATGGTGATTTATTGTGGTTATGGTATGTGCATGGCAGTCCCGTTGGCGATGATGAATTTGATTGTCGCAATTGAGGCTTGAGAACAGGGCTTTTATGGACGTTCATTCGGCGTGTGTGTGGGTGTGTATGGGCATGCCGGAGACGCATGCAGGGACAGGGCAGTGGCCCTTGAGGGAGAGGTGACCAGAGGAGCCCAGCGGACCTATGCCTTGCACTATGTTTTGTCTTCGACAGCCCATGACCGGTTACTGAGGAGTCCTATTCTTGTGCCCACTTGCGTGTGACATGTAAAGTATGGACTAAAGAATTACAGGTTTTTCTACCAAAGGGTGCTGTGCGTCTTCATTTTCCTTGTCGTTGCCGTTTGCCTACCGTATGGCCTAGACCCCAAGCTAGGTAGCCGATTTTGCCCGCATGATGGACATCTGTGTCCATTAATGTACATTAGATGAAAGCTAGGATCCGTGCAGCTTGGTAGGACAGGACGGCTGTGCACATACCTAATGCGAGATTGCACCAACCAGTCTAGCTATCGCAAGCTGAGTTCATCGGTGGCATCGTCGAGGAGGTTACCACAGACGGTGTTGTGGTTTTCTTCTCTGGGTGCGGTATTGTGCTGCTCAGCACCGGAAGGCGGTCCATTCAAGCAGTTTGTTGTTGCAGGCATTTGTTTCATCGGAACTACGATGAAACAACCTTTTGTATGTTATGCTTTGCCACCAACAAGGCCCCACTAGATGGCCCAGAAACAGTCTACCCCATTGGTGATCACGTTTGTTGGAAGTCGACCCCTATGGGGCCATTGGGGTGGGTGTTGATGCAGTCCCAGAAAAAGCCAAGGCCAGATGCAAGTGCAAGAAAGCATGATATATGTCAGTGTGTTTCAGGATAGTCCAGCCGCACACCAACAAGTGTGCCGGTACACACCTGAATTGGTTTGCATGATTGTTTAAAAGCGTGGTAGACATGAAAGGTGGGGCCGAGAGAGAATGGCGTGCAGGGTCGGCCAGCAACTGAGTGGGCCGTATGGATATGTGCCGGCATCCTTTCTTGTCTCAGCCTATGGTCCAGTGAGCAGTGTTTGCCTTTGTCTTGCTTTTTGCTTGCTCGCTGCCCTAATGTCTTCCGGGAGCAACATTGGCGCTTGCCCCCCCCCCCCCCCTTGTCCAAGCTTGCAGGCAAGGTTTGGCATTTGGGTGCAGGGGCAGCCGTAGCGATGCTATTTTGCGCATGTCCCTACTCGGTGGGATCCACTGCCATTGGGACCCTGTTCCCAAATTCTCATTCAGTATCTCGGCGACTCAGATCCCCGCGCCTCAGCGGGGGTCTTGCAAGCATCTCGGTCGCACAGCACCTCGCTTGAGGCTCGGAGCGTGCTCCTTCAATGCTTGCAAGGTTTTGTATTATTCATCAATTAAAATATCGTGTTGTTCTCCATAGTGCATAGTCAGACTTTGCAATTCTGTCTGCGACAATGCACGGGAAGTTTACTGGTTTTCATCAACCACTAATACCAAGCATGTATGGACAGACAAACTAACGCAAGATATTCCTTTGGCTACCAGACCGGACGGAGGACCGGTCCGGTCTTGTGGGTAAAATTGCCACTTGTTGGGCAAAGATAGGGTCAAGGGTTTGGAAAGGTGGCCGAAATGATGGTTTAGATGGTTTTCTTAGATTCAACAATATTTTAAAGAAAAACAGTAAGACCGGTTTCAGAGACCGGTGAGACCGGTCTTTGTTTTCTATACCGCTTGGTGACACTTTGGAGCACTTTGGAGCACTTGGTGACACTTCCCTCCCATACTTGCCTTTGCGCGCCCATTGCGGCATGCAAGTCATCAAACACCGTACACACACGGTACACACAAACACCTAATGTGCTTCCCATGTCCCTTTGACGACTTTAGCCTTGTGTGTAACATGAAAAGCACGCAACATAGATAAAATAAGGTGGTCTGACACTTTCCAGAGACCTTCAGAACACTTACAGTAGGACCAGTTAGACCGGTCTATGCAAAGTGATCTAAACCGCATCGGACCGCTTCACTTTAGACCACTTTAGAACACTTTACAGTAGGACCGGTCAGACCGGTCTTTGCAAAGTGATCTAAACCGCATCGGACCGCATCGCTTTAGACCACTTTAGACCACTTTAGGTGCTAAAGTGTGCTAAAGTGTGCTAAAGTGGTCCGGTCCGTTCGGTTTGCAGAGACCGGTGAGACCGGTCTTTGCAAAATCATCTAAACCGCATCGGACCGCTTCACTTTAGACCACTTTAGAACACTTTACAGTAGGACCGGTCAGACCGGTCTTTGCAAAGTGATGTAAACCGCATCGGACCGCTTCACTTTAGACCGCTTTACACCACTTTAGGTGCTAAAGTGTGCTAAAGTGGTCCGGTCCGTTCGGTTTGCAGAGACCGGTCAGACCGGTCTTTGCAAAATCATCTAAACCGCATCGGACCGCTTCACTTTAGACCACTTTAGAACACTTTACAGTAGGACCGGTCAGACCGGTCTTTGCAAAGTGATGTAAACCGCATCGGACCGCTTCACTTTAGGCCGCTTTACACCACTTTAGGTGCTAAAGTGTGCTAAAGTGTGCTAAAGTGGTCCGGTCCGTTCGGTTTGCAAAGACCGGTCCGACCGGTCCGACCGGTCTTCCTGAAATGAACGTTTCAGCCCAAAACACTAAAGTGGCACGAAGCGGTCTAAACTGAACGGTTGGTTATTAAAGTGACCCCAAGTGGTAAGTTTGCAAAGACCGGTGGACCGGTCCTGAAAATATTCGCATATGGTAGCCAAAGGAATATGCCTTCTATCACGCATTGTGCATAATGTGCACCCAGCTTTGCTACCTTGCTTTTCAGAAACCATTTGGTTGTGCATCTTCTTGTGCATGTGCTGCCACTGGGGACACTGCACATAAATACTGCCAGCATGTCAGCATGCCCGTTGCATGCCCGTTACATGTACCAACTAATGTTTAGCACTTGAATTCAGGCTGACACAGGCTTCGGCAGCAAGTGGGAGGGGGGGGGGGGGGGGCACTGTCAGTGCATTTTGTTCCCTCATCTTTCTAAGTGTCTATTTTTTTTTCGCTATGCACCAGTAAGTCTGGTGCCACCAACTGCCAGATTTGTACATTGTGAATCGCTTGTGTCCCCAGCATGTCCTAGCTGCCCCTGGAGCCCAACATGTAGTTTGGCAGTTCCAACACCGATCCCAGGCCCCGCATCAGTAGTCGTTGCCTGGTCCACACACCTCATCACACGAACAAGATGGAGGTGGAGAAGAGAGAGACCTTCGACCTCTCAACCTCCATAAGCTCAGGCTCTGAGGTTGACATCCGGTCCACAGGGAGCTCAAACATCTCCGGCATCTGGGAAGAGGTAAAACGAGACCTGCGACGGTACTCGGAGGGGCAACATATGGACCTGCTGTCTGACACGGATCCGTCGCCACGACAACTGAATGTGATGCCGGATCCGGAACTGCGTGATCTTTCTTGCCTCCAGATGGAAGGGGGTGACTCTGTGCAGCTTTCGGACACACATTTGTCGCTGTCACACTTGAATGTGACGCAGGAGCCAGGGCTGCAGGATATGGCACCCCCATGTACGCAGGGGGACGACTCACCACAGCGTTCGGACTCACAGAACACGCCGCAGCAAAAGCTGCAGGTGAGTTTCCCGGAGGACCAACTCGACGAGAAGCTGTCGTGGTCGCAGTGGTCGGGCACCGACCGCTCGCCACATTGTGCGGCGTCACCTTGCCCTTCTCAGATCCCTTCGGAAGTCGATCTGCACAGTCATTCGGTGCTCGAAGAATCGGCCGTGCGGGACCGAACAGTGTTCCCAAGTCCTCCAAAAGGCAAGCCTGGACACATTTCCCCTGCCCTCAAAACTGCCCCTCCTGAGCCTGAAAGGAATGTCCTGGAGGTGCTGTTAGGTGATTTGGAGGTCTGCGAGGCTCAAGCTCGTGAGGCATTGGTCCATGAGTGTCAAGCTTATGAGACTCAGGTCCGTGAGGCTCAGATCCACGAGGCCAAGGCGCAGCTTCATCTTGAGGTCCAGGCCCGTGAGGCCCAGGCGAAGCTCCACCACGAGGCTCAGGCCCGTGTGGATCGAGAGTCCGTGATCCTTGAGGCTCAGGACGCCCTCGACGCCATAGTCAGAGAACATTACATGCAATGGCAGCATTTCCAATTCCAAGAAGAGCTTGAGAGCTGCATCATCTTGGAATCCCTGGCACGGAGCACAGTGGTGGCTCTTGCAACCTGGATCTCGTTGGAATGCAAGTCACGGGCCACACTGGAGACCGAGCACATCGTTTGGTGGCAAGCACGCTGGCTGGGTCACGAGGCCGTTCGGCTGATGGAGCAACGGGCCCTGGAGAGTGTCAGGCTGTGGGATGCATGGCAGGAGGAGGCCCAGGCCGCTTCCGCTCAATTCCATTTGGAATGTTTCGCTCTGGTCATCTCTGATTTGGAACGGCAGAGGGCAGCGATGCTGCCAATCTTTGACACCGAAGCCCAAGACCTGCGCCGCAGAGCCATCCTGTGGCACGCAGAGCAGTCGGAGGCCAATGTGTGGGTTCTTGAGGTCAAGGAGATGCGGATGCGTATCGCTTTGCAGTCTGTGAAGGAGGCCGCGGTCACAGCGCTGCAGGCATACCTCCGGAGGCTGCACCACCACATTGCCATGCAGCAGCTCGCGCTGCAGCGGCTGCAGTTCGCGGAGCGGGAGCAGCGCATGCAGGTGGTGGAGATGGAGTTGCGGGCGTGGGCCCCGTGCTGGCACGAGTGGCAGCAGTTCCAAGGGCTGCTGACACTCTACCGCAAACAAGTGGAGCGGTTTGAGATCGAGCAGCAGGAGGAGCAGCAGCGGCGGCAGGAAGCGCTCAAACACCTGGAATCTGCAGCTTCACGCAGCAGTCGCAGCAGAAAGTTGTCCGATCCATCACACATAGAGCCTGGCAGCCTGCCTCTGATCAACCAGATCGCATTGCAGGCCACACGAGCCCTTCGGGAGAAGGGCCTGAAGGCCTCCAGCTTCCCCTCGCTGCAGCAGCGGCACAAGACGCGCGCAGCGCTGTACGGCCTGGGTAGTGTCAACACGAGCAGCTTCATGGACGCCGCGCCCTTCAACCAGAGCTTGGGGATGGACGAGGCGCTGGAGATGGTGCGCGTGCACATCCATATCCATACGCACAAACATGGTGGCTCCTCCGCCCCCCAAAAAGGCGCTCTGCATGCGGCTGCGGCTGGTGCTGCTGCAAGGGAGCCCGTGACAATCACAGCACCTGAAGCCCCTCTCTCTGAACTCCCCGTGCTATCGGATGTATGTCTTGGCAGCCAAGCCTACGGAGGGGACGAGATCAGACCGCCTGACAGGAGCTTGCCTCCTATGACCCTCCCAGAACAACGTGTATGCGGTCCTTCCAGAAGATCCAGAACGCAAGAACCCCTGCTGGTCAATGGTCAGGGCCTAGAACAGGCATCCGGCGTAGAGGCAGGGCAGCACCCTGCGCCTCTGAGAGGCAGTAAGCCTGGCGCACTGCATGTTGCACGGGATTCTTGCAACGCCGCTGGAGGTCGGCTTTCTGCAGGGCAATCATCATCCGAGGACAGCAGCACATCATCAAGCCAAAACTCAGCTAAGGCCAAGTACCGTGTCAGGTTTGAGTCCCAAACAGCTGCTGCCAGCAGATGGGCCACTGAAACGTGCTGGCACTTTTTGGCTCATGGAGATAATGCTAATAAGAGGATTGCTGATCATGTGCATCCCGAAACCATGAATGCCACTTATCCTTATGGAAAACGTGTGACAAAGTCCAAACACTCAGAGCTATCCTACCAGAAGAGGCTCGGAAAGGCACACAAGTGGCTGAAGATGGCATCACCCGCCCCAAGTAGTGCAATGCGGCTTGCCACTGGTCCCCGCGACGCTGACAACACATAGCAGAGATTGTCACCGAAGTGGTTTGTGAAGGGGGTGGAGGAATTTATGGCCTTGGGTAAGCTGGCCTGGCCTTACCCTCGTCACAGTACTGTCTCGGTACTGCAGCTGCAGCACAATTCATGTTGCAAGTGCCTTGGGTTTTGTGTGCCCAGACAGACACCACCTGCGCGGGGACAGCTCTTTCTCGAGGGTTGGTTGCCATTTGATTTGTTCGTTTCCTTCCTCTTTTCCTTTTCCCTTGCCCACTTGTAAAGACTTTTTCTGTTCAACATGCACACTTGTCCAATGCATTGGGTAGGATTGTAGCATTCAGTTGACTGAGTAATCGTTTCGGTGGCCCACTAAGAGGGCCTAGTTGGCGCTACACGGCCCCCCATGGCTATATACGCACTCCGAAATGTCACCAAATGATCACCCAACAGCAGCCCAAGGCCCCCTGGGGGTTATGGAAGGTCCACTGGGTAACCTGCCTTCGTGCATGCAAATAATGGTGGCTCTTGGCCAACTGATGGCCAATTTTGACCAAACAAAAGCAAAGACAAAATAAAACGCAGAGGGTTTGTTGGGGCTTTTTAAAGAATGTCGTTGTCTTGTTTCTCTTCAAAGTAGAGGATTCTGTCTGCACCTGGTGGGCATCTGCGCCAACACCCTTTCACCCCATCCAGCCGCATCCAATGGCCCAATGAACAAGGTAAGGTTACGGAACAATTCGGCTGACCTATTTAGGAAAAGATCGGTTTGATGCAGCGGCTACAGAATGCACACCACCACCAACAATGGTGGGGTGTCAGGCGAGGCTGTGCAAGTGGGACCTGAGTCAAGCGCCCGTCTGGCTCTTGTGTCAACAGCGACTGCAGACTGGAAACAAGTGCTTGACAGGATACACGACAGAACCCTGTGGAATCGCTTCTCTACCCTGTCCTCATGCATGCCATCCACGAGCTTGAGGCATCCGCGAGACAAGGAATTTCTGCAGCACTAAGCGGCATGCGACACGACGTGCCATAATTCTAGGGATGACTGTGCTCCTGTCTCTGTGTCCGAATAGTAAGCAGTTACCAGGTGCGCCAGCCCCTGGTTTCTGTATTCTGTTGCCCTAAGCTAAGATACTCGATAAGGATGCTGTAGCACACATGCATGACTGGCCTTGTGATACCACCGCTATGAAATTCCTCCTTGCGACTGGGTCCCTGAGTCTTCTGGGCGAGGGGATGCCTCGATGTGAAACCAAATCAGCCCCCCCCCCCCCACTCCAATTTGTCACCATTGATCCCCAATTTGTCACAGTGCAGCCCCGCATATTCTTTCATGCTTCTGACCTTGCTGCCTCTGAACCGAATACGCCTGAGAGTCAGGAACGACCCCCCATTGACCACAGACCCATTTCTGAAACCATCAATGGCCCCATTGGCCATTGTGGGATGCCAAACAAGTACCCCATTTGCGGAGGAGAGTGGGCACCAGAAGATTGGGCAGGTCCAGGTTTTCAATGGCTGCCTTATTTTTGTGTCAAAAAATCGCGTTTTCCTACCAGCTGTGCGAGCAATGAGCAATCTTTTGACTTTTCGACCAACTTTGGTGGCTGTCAACTGCTGTGGCATCACTCCGGGTGGCTGGTGGTAATTGTCTGCCAACCGTCGTCATCCCGCCTCCAAGTGCTGGTGCTCAGCGTGTGACCGCTGGCGTTTAGCCTATGGCCCTCGTCAGTGCTTTTTGTAGCTGCGGAAATGAGACGCCCACCGATGGGTATGAGTGTAACATCGAATCTGTTTGGCGTAGAACAGTACCGAACGAAGTGTGGAGTTTAGCAGAAAGGCACAAGAGGTTAGGTCGTGCTGGTTGAGAGTAGGAGTCTGTATGCATCGGGTTTGGGGGTTGTATGAGCTGGAGAATTTGTTAATGACTTGTGTAATTTGCGTGGAGTGGAGGGTGTGTCGGGCTTGTCTGGACAATGCCGACCCAAACTCCACGCAATCCACGTTAAGGTCGCACACAGTGTGCTTGAATGCCTTTCAGTGCAAACCAACCGCTTCCCTTTTCATTACATAGCGCTGGGATTGTGGGATGACTAGGCCCACAGGCTCAGAGGTCCCATCATTTGGTTACAGGCTCTCTACCGTGGCGACCAGGCCCATTGTAAAATATGGCTTTGTCTTGTTCCAGGAGTACGTAACAAGTGTGTGTGTGTGTGTGTGTGTGTGTCCATGACTCCATGTCCATGTTGCATGTTCATTTTCATTGTTGGTCTGATGAGGAGTCTTCACGCCCAGCGCTTGCCTGTCGCAGTGCCATCCGCAGGGTGTTTGTGTGGGTGTTGGCGTGGCCGCATCATGTGTGTGTGTGTGTGTGTTCCTGACCTTCCTGCGGTGTACCCAGCAACACCCTGGTGTGCCTGACCCCCAAGGGACATAGAAAAGGTGAAGTCCGGGCGTGTGGGTGACGGCAGCAGCCCTCAACAAACCCTTTTGACCCTGTATGAACCATTAACACCTCTCACTAACGCTTCACAACAATAACAAGGGGGGTGGGCTGTTCGAATTCCAGACCCCCCCCCCTCCCCCCCCCCCCTCCAGACCCCCCCCAAGTTGTCGAACCCGTCTTTCGCCAATTCGAGATTTTTGGGGAAAGGGTCGGCGCCAAAGGCGCCAAAGGCGCCAAAATTTTTTTTGCCCTTCCTGAGGGGGTGTTTTTTTTTTCCACCCTATGTGTCTATACTCAAAATAATCGGAAGTTTGTGGAGAATTCAAAAATGTTTCAAAAACACGGACAATTTTTTGACCCCTGGCCTGACCTCCGGGTCTGACCTTGGCTGATGGGAGCCTGAGCCAACTGGCCCCATTTGTGTATGTTCAAAATGATCAGCGCGTCATGGGGATCATTTTGAGGTATGTATGTTGGGGTACCCACTGACCCCCCTCTAGGGACCCTGGCGGCTGACCGGCCGACCCACCTACCCCCCCCCCCCCTCCAGACCCCCAAAAGTTTTCGCACCCGGTTGGGGTCTAGAATTTGAACAGGCCGCCCCCCTTGAACAATAGCCCCTGGGCAATTACTTGGTGCAAGCATGGAGTGACTCGGAGAGGGGCGTAGGTGCTGTGTGCTCAATGCCACCCCGCCAACCACAGACATACGAGGCACATCAGGAGAGACAAGGAAACCTCAGAGCTGACTTAGGCCCTTTTTGATGTCTTTTGGTGCATGCAGAACCCCCTCTTCCCCTGCTTTGCTGCCTATGCACTGGTCAGGTGGCCTGCACTGGCACTCATTTGTCCATGCCTTATTCAGGGGTCGTATTGCACTAGGGAGGGAGGTAGCGAGGTTGAGAGGGAGATAAAGAAGCAGGCTGAAGGGGGGGAAGGGGGGGCCCTCGGTCCGATTGAGCAACGCGCCGTGTGTAAGTGCCTCCCCATGGAGGATGGCAGAGCATATGACGAAAATTGGGGTGCCATTTCCATCCGAATGAAGGATGTTGCCATACTCCTTGTCCGTGTTCCTGTCCACGTCCGATGATGTGGCTTCTATTACTTGTAGCTTGTTGCCATCATCCCAGTGCTCATGCAATTGCTTGCTACCCCTTGCTTTTTCACAATTGTTTGAGGCACGTGATGCCTGCTGGTAAGCACAACAGCCTGGGTGCAGACCCGGGGACTGGGGCCGAACAAACCTGTTTCCCAGAGCCTCCACCCACCCTGTATTAGGCTCCGAGGACAGGACACACAATGCAATACCCAGACATCCAGCCCCTGCCCTTGCCCAACAGCTGCCTGCACATCTGACCATCACCCCCAGGGGGTCCCTTTGTAACCTCCGTCACTGAATGTCTTGTGTTCGATGGACAGCATTTTCCCTTCGCACTCTCATGGCCTCACACAACCTTGGCAGTTGACAATCATTCACCGTTGCCTTCTGCTGCAGTTTGCGGACAGTGCGTGCACCTCTTACTACTCATCCGCCTCGGCTGCCCCACACCCATCCAGCAGCCGGCAGGAGTAGTGGAGGGGAACTTTTTGAATATACTTGGCAGGTTTGTATGGAAAAGTTTTGCGGTAGGGAGCCATTACCGAGACACCCGGGCATGAACAGACGAGCCCCGGGCACGAGGGGACGGGCCCAGGGCACGAGCGGATGGGCCCCGGGCACAACGGGATGGGCCCCGGGCACGAGCGGACGGTCCCCTGGCACGTGCGGACGGGCCCGGGCACGAGGAGACGGGCCTCAGGCAAGAGGGGACGGACCCCGGGCACGAGGAGATGGGCCACGGGCAGGACAGGATGGGCCACGGGCACAAGCGGACGGGCCCCGCGCATGAGCAGACGGGCCCCCGTATGAGCTAATGGGCCTGGGGCATCACCGGACGGGCCCCAGGGCAGAGGGTATGGGTCCCGGGCACGAGCGGACGGCCCCAGACACGAGGGGACAGGCCCCGGGCACGAGCGGACAGGCCCTGGGCACGAGTAGATGGGCCCAGGGGCACGAGCGGACGGGCCCTTGGCAGACGGAGATAGGCCCCGGGCACGAGTAGACGGGCCCCCGAGTACGAAGGGACGGGCCCCGGGCACCAGGGGACGAGCCCGGGGCAAGAGCGGAGAGGCCCCGTGCAAGAACGGACGGGCCCGAGGCACAAGCTGATGGGCCCGAGGCATCAACAGATGGGCCCCGGGCCACAGGGGACGGGCTGCAGGCACGAGCGGACAGGCACTGGGCCACAAGGGATGGGCCCAAGGCACAAGCGGACAGGCTCCGGGCACGAGGGGACAAGCCTTGGGCACGAGTGGGCGGGCCCGGGGCACGAGCGGACGGGCCCGGGGCCCGGGTAGACGGGCCGCGGGCACGAGCGCATGGGCCTTGGCACGAGGAGAGAGGCCCCGGGTTCGAGTAGACGGGCCCCGAGCATGAGGAGACGGGCCCCGTGCACGAGCGGAGGGGCCCCGGGCATGAGTGGACCCGAGGCATCAACGGGCGGGCCCCGGGCCACAAGGGATGGGCCCCGGGCATGAGCGGACAGGCCCCGGGCACGAGGGGACGGGCCTTGGGCACGAGTGGGCGGGTTCGGGGCACGAGCGGACGGGCCCAGGGCACGAGGGGACGGGCCCCGGGCACAAGCGCATGGGCCCCGGGCATGCGGAGATGGGCCCCAGGCAGGAGGTGACGGGCCCCGGGCACGAGCATATGGGCCGCGGGCACGAGTAGACAGGCCCCGGGGCACAAGGACGAGCCCTTGGCACCAGGAGACGGGCCACAGGCACGAGGGGATGGGCCCTAGGCACGAATGGGCGGGCCCCAGGCACGAGGGGACGGGCCCCGGGCACAAGCGCATGGGCCGCGGGCATGCGGAGATGGGCCCCGGGCACGAGCATACGGGCCGCGGGCACGAGTAGACAGGCCCCGGGGCACAAGGACGAGCCCTTGGCACCAGGAGACGGGCCACAGGCACGAGGGGATGGGCCCCGGGCACGAGTGGGCGGGCCCCGGGCACGAGGGGACGGGCCTGGGGTAAGAGCGGACGAGCCCCGGGGCACGAGTAGACAGGCCCCAGGCACGAGCGCGTGGGTCCCGGGCACGTGGAGACGGGCCATGGGCAGGAGCGGACGGGCCCTAGGCACAAGGAGATAGGCCCCGGGCACGAGGGCACGGGCCCCGGGCATGAGGGCATGAGCCAAGGGCAAGAGCGGAGAGGCCCCATGCAAGAACGGACGGGCCCCGGGCACGAGTGAACGGGCCCCGGGCACAAGCTGATGGGCCCGAGGCATCAACGGACTGGCCCCGGGCATGAGGGGACGGGCCCTGGGCATGAGTGGACGGGCCCCGGGCATGAGTGGGCGGGCCCCCGGCACGAGCGGACGGGCCCGGGGCACGAGCGGACGGGCCCGGGCCCGAGCGCATGGGCCCCGGGCATGTGGAGACGGGCCACGGGCACGAGCGGACGGGCCCTAGGCACGAGGAGATAGGCCTCGGGCACGAGTAGACGGGCCTCCTAGCACGAGCGGAGAGGCCCCGGGCACGAGTAGACGGGCCCCGGGCACGAGTAGACGGGCCCCAGGCACAAGCTGATGGGCCTGAGGCATCAACGGACAGGCCCCGGGCCACAGGGGACGGGCCGCAGGCACGTGCGGACAGGCACTGGGCCACAGGGGATGGGCCCCAAGCACGAGCGCATGGGCCCCGGACACAAGCGGACAGGCCCCGGGCACCAGGGGACGGGCCTTGGGCACGAGCGCATGGGCCCCGGGCACGCGGAGACGGGCCATGGGCGCGAACGGATGGGCCCTGGGCACGAGGAGACAGGCCCCGGGCACGAGCGGACAGATCTCGGGCACGAGTGGACCCGAGGCATCAACGGACGGGCCCTGGGCATGAGCAGACAGGCCCCAAGCCACAGGGGATGGTTCCCAGGCATGATTGGATAGGCTCTTGACACGAGCGGATAGGCCCGGGGCACGAGGGGATGGGCCTTGGGCATGAGTGGGTGGGCCCGGGGCATGAGCGGACACGACCAAGGCACGAGCGGACAGGCCCGGGGCACGAGTAGGGGCCCCGGGCACGAGCGCATGGGCCCCGGGCACGCGGAGACAGGCCACGGGCACGAGCGGACAGGCCCTGGGCACAAGGAGATAGGCCCCGGGTACGAGCAGACGGGCCCCGAGCACGAGGGGACGGGACCCGGGCACGAGCAGACGGGGCCCGGGGCAAGAGCGGAGAGGCCCTATGCAAGAGCGGACGGGCCCCGTGTACGAGCGGACAGGCCCCGGACACGAGCGGAAAGGCCCCGGATACGAGCGGACAGGCCCCAGGCACCGAGGGGATGGGCCTTGGGCACCAGTGGGCGGGCCCCGGGCACGTGGGGACGGGCCCCGGGCACGAGAAGACGGGCCCTGGGCAGGAGTAGGGGCCCCGGGCATGAGCGCATGGACACTGGGCGCAAGGAGACGGGCCTTGGGCACTAGCGAACGGGCTAGGGGCACAAGCAGACGGGCCCTGGGCACGAGCGGTCGGGCCCGGGGCATGAGTGGACAGGCCCGGGGCATGAGTAGACGGGGCCTAGGCACGAGCGCATGGGCCCCTGGCGCGAGGAGATGGGCCCCGGGCACGAGGAGACGGGCCCCGTGCACGAGCGGATGGGCCCGGGGCACGAGGGGATGAGCCCTGTACCCTTCGTGAACCGGCCGTTTGAATCCGAGATTCACGGTACCTTGAATTTCACCCAATTTTGCTGTGTTTTGCTCGTAACTTGGTGCTATCGTGTGCTTTTGTCGTGCTACCTTCGCCCAAAGTAAGATGCAACAAATAGGTGCAATTTAGAGGTTTAAAGTCCCCGCATGGTTTAACACATTTGGTGAGATTCGCGTGAATGTGAGATTCACGCACCTAAATTCACGCAGAAATTCACGCTAGATTCACAGATTCACAGAATGTGAAATTCGTACGAAATTCGTACGAATTTCGTACGAATTTCGTACGAATTTACCCTCATTTCCACTGTTTCGCTTTCTCACAGCTCTCAAAGCTTTTCTTCGCATTCTCTTTTGACAATGTCCGAGCAGACTATGTCGCAGCTCGCCAGCCTGGCCTCTCGCCCCGACCCCGCAGCCGACACCCTCGCCCATTACCAAGCCCTCCCCGTTGCCCACCATCAATTGGAGGAGGCAACGTACGAGTCGGAGGCACTGGGGGTGGATGACATCGTGGGCTGGGCAGCCTCCCTCGACCCCTCCCCCGATGTCATCCACATCGACATGCGCAGCCCCACCCGCAACAGCTACCTCGGGGGGAGGGGATGGGCCACAACCCCGTGGAGGGAACTGCGCCACCAACTCCCCACCCTCAAATTTCTCCATCTAACCCCTCTCCCCTCCAGTGTTGACCAGCTCCTCAACTCGATGAGGAATAACCCTGTGGGGAAGCCTAAGGACGCCCACGTCCAGGTGTACCCCACCACTAACCTCGTCCACACCCCCCCCCCACTGCGATATGGTGTGCCTGCAGGATCTTGCTGCAGGTGCACCAGCAGACCACTCTTTTTTCCCCTTTTCTTGGCATCTTGTCAACCCCCGGTGGTGGGATGATTTGGGCGTCGCCCCTTTCCATCCCACCATCCCCCCCCAGGTGCACGTCCCCGACGTCACCCACCCCACCTTCTATAGCACAACTTCTTTGCAATGGTACCGTGGTGCCTCATGCGCCCCCCCCTTCATTTCGAGTGAACCCCCCCTCCGCACCGAACCCCTTCCCGACCCCCCTCATGGGGTGACGGGCAGCCCTGACCCCGCCCCCGACAGGGTTGGCCCCTCTCAGCTCCCCCTCAACTTTGTTGATGGGAACGGCTACATTGTGCTTCGGGGGCTTGTGGAGGCACGGGATTGTGAGGTGGGGTGGAACAAGGTGATGAAGGCGTGGGGCAGCGGCGACGAAAAAGTCGTCGCAAAGAATTTTGAGCTCCTTTTCAACGCCGCGCGCAGCGAGGAGCAAGGCCAAGGATCCTGCGCTCCCCCGCCGGTGGCAAAGCAAGAGCGCCTTGGGGTCGGGGGTGGGGGGGCCTCTCTTCAAGAAGTTCAACCCCCACCTCACCGAAAGTGTCCCTGGGGTTGGGGACCTCCACCCAATGACGCCGGGCAGCGTCATTGTGGCCAGTGTGGGGAGTGGGCCGCAGCTCCCCCACACCGACGTGGCCACCCACCCCGACGTCCTCCCCCCCAGCGACAGGGCGGTGGGGGATTGCCACCTGAGTAGCTTCCTCTGCTTGTCAGAGGACTACCAGGTGGCGGTGCAGGCGGGGACGGCCCTGGGGGAGGCGGGGGAGGCGCGCTGGGACACCGTTCAGCTGCATCGGGGGGACATGCTGCTGATGGTGGCCACCAGCCGCCATCATGGATTGCCTGCCCACCCCGACTCCAAGGATGGGCTGCAGGGGGCTCTTTTTAACTTGTGGACCCCCGACCCCCGACACAAACACCACCAGGCCAACACCACACACTTGGACGCCATCCCCCCCAAGGAGGCCCTGGACGTTGCTGGGGATTTGTCCAGCTGGGACCTCCCCAGCGTGGACCAGGTGTTGTGGGTGGGGAAGGGGGCGGTTGGGAGGGTGGGGTTGTGGGAGGGGGAGGCTGCCCAGGCCCTCTTCGCCGACCCCCCCCAGACGCTCCCGGCAGGCCCCCCCACCTGCCCCTTCCACCCCACCTTCATCTCCCGGTCGGCCCCGGCCTCCGACCTCGCCGTCATCGAGGTCGGCCCCCAGTGCATGCTGTTCTTCGTGG
The DNA here is from genome assembly GCA_964036045.1 of Eutreptiella sp. 'Long Island Sound 2002'. Taxonomy (NCBI): domain Eukaryota; phylum Euglenozoa; class Euglenophyceae; order Eutreptiales; family Eutreptiaceae; genus Eutreptiella; species Eutreptiella sp. 'Long Island Sound 2002'. Next base: position 11,895,010 of record OZ038381.1, read on the forward strand.
GCAGCGTGCACCAGCTGGAGGTCGCCAAGGGGGGCGATGTCGACGCGGAGTCGGAGATCCACTTTGCCTTGTCCGGCATTGCCCCCCCGGGTCGGCCGACCACGCTGTGGCACCTGGTGAACACGGTCCCAGCGTGGCGGTCGCCCAAGTGCGCGAGGACCGGGGCATGGAGCATCACCTGCCCATGCGACTGCAAGGTGTGCTTGCTTGTGTGTTTGCTTTGTGTATTGGCAAATTGGACGAAATTCACGTGAAATTCGTACGAAATTCGTACGAATTTCGTACGAATTTCACGTGAATAAATTTGTGTGAATTTTCTCGAGATGTGAAATTCGTACGAAATTCGTACGAAATTCGTACGAATTTCGTACGAATTTCTGTGAATTTCGTCCAATTTGCTCCTTTTGCTCTTGCATTGCCTCGTGTCCACTCCCCCTTTCTCAATTTGTGCCTTGCACACCTCCCCACATCTGCATGCAGGTCCCGTTCACCGCTTGGTCGCCAGATATTCGGCACCACACCAAGCGCCAGTACAAGCCCCGGCCCCGATTGCCCGAGGAGCACGCCGAGCCCGCCGAAGGCCCCGGTGGCGACCAGCCCGCAGGCACCGGCGGTGGACGGGCACCAAGCGAGGCCGGCAGTGTGCGCAGTGAGGGGTCGCAGCGCTCTCGACGTTCGGGAGGCAGCGAGGCCAGCACCGCCAGGGGGCATATGGTGCGCGAGGTGGTGGTGCTCCAGCCGTCCCGCGACGAGTTGGGCGACGCCCACAACGACCCCCCCCTGGACCGGGTCACCCTGGCCGCCAGGCAGCCGGATCCGGCCTAGACCCAGCAGGTGCCGCCCGGGCCGGATGGGCGGCAGCGGCACCTCAGTGCCGTGTGGGACATGGAGTTGGAGTCGCGGGGGGTGCAGGGCACCCTCCGCGTCTCCTTCCCCTGCCCCATTGTGCTCCGGGGGGGGGGCAACGTGCCTGCGGGGCAGGAGCTGGTGGGCATGTTTGCCTACCGGCTTGTGAGTGGGCACTAGCGGGTGCAGACGGGGGTGTCGCGGATCGGGGAGGAGGGGACGGTGACGACGGCTGGGATTTGTGGGCTGAATGTGCTCACGGGTTGGGAGCAGCGGAGGCCGGAGTGGGTGGACGTGGCATGGCTTGCCATGCGCGTCCATGTGGGGAGGCAGCGGAAGATGGGGGTGGTGGCTGACGTCATTGACGTCGAGGAGGACGAACCCCCCCCACGCGCAAGCGGAAAGGGCGCCCCGAAGGGGACACGGGCCCCACCCCCCCCCCCCCAAAGCCCCGCGTACGTCCACCCCGGCGGAGCGGGCAGGGCGGGCGGAGCAGGCGGAGCCAGTGGGGGGGCGGGGGCAGAGGGGGGTGGTGTCAGATGCCCGCAGTGTCCACCGGCCTGCGGATGGCCATGATGGCCAGTGGCCAGCAGGTCGATGTGGACAGCGTGGCCCCGGATGCCCCCAAGGTGACTGCCGCAATGGAGGAAGTGCGCCGGCAGTACCCCCCCCACCGCCTCACGTCGGCGGCCATGGACCCCTCCTTTGTGGAGGCGGTGGCGGAGCAGAGCTCCCAGGGCACCGCTAGCCGGAGCTCTGCTCCCGGGGGGGGGGGGGGTGCGTAGGTACCCTCCGGAGCACCTGTCCTTTCTAACCACGACGAATGTTATCCTGCCCCCCCCCCCCCCCAAGCATGGGCAGTTTGACCGATATGTGGGGTACTCCCCCCCCCACCGTGCGAAATTTTCTGCAGCACTGTTTGTACATTAATTGGGGTACGGTGTGCCCCCTGACCTGTTTGCGATTTTTTCTGCGGAACTGCTTGTATTTTATTTGGGGTATGCTATGCCCCCTGACGTGTTACACTGCTGGCTGAGTGACAGCCGGAATGACAGCCACTGGACTGGGCGTGTGATAGCCCATGAGCACCATCCTGAGCTTGCTTTGTGAGAGTCAACGAGGGCACAAGGATGAGGCTTTGGCAGAAATTCTGTGACAATCATGTGAAATTCGCACGAAATTCGTACGAATTTCACATTTTCAGAATATTCACACATTTCTATTCACGTGAAATTCGCACGAAATTCGTACGAAATTCGTACGAATTTCGTGCGAATCTATGTGAATTTCTTTTAATTGCATGCGAATCACAGTAGAGAGAGTTGTCTGCGGGAGGGGGATGGTAGAAACTTTGCGATGACTGCCTGCCCATTCAACAGGTCCTGTATCTCACACCATGCCACGGCCCAAGGAGCCATTCCATCTGGTAGCGGATCGTACACGACGGCGGCGCCTACAAGAGCTCCAGGAGGTTGTTACCAAGGAGCTTGCAGCACCCTACACCGTCAAGTACCTGCCCGACACGGGGCAAATAGTGCTTACCCCCGAAACAAGAATTGTAGCCACCGTCCAGCCCGAGCCCACCCAGGAGGAGAGGTTGATTATGGCCGTGTGGAGGATCCGGTCATTGCACCTCTCTAGGACAGAGTCCCGGTACCTAGTGGGGAGCATGACGTACGGTGTGGTATGGGACCAGGTGTACGGCATGCTTCGGCAGCTAGCGTTGCCGGAGTCCCGGGCGTTCACTGCCTATACGGGTGACGACACGGCCATCAATGGTGCGGCCTGCTACCTACCTGACCGCATCGCCCACCTATTCAAGTGTCGACCACCACCACCCTCGGCCATCATGCAGCCCGGGGACCGACGGCTGCATTGGTTGCCTATTGCGGTGGACGGTACATCGAGGCATGAGGCCTCGTACGTCCATTGCACGCTTGGTGGCACCGCCAGCCCCAACCAACTATCTAGTTGGTGGCTACTAGGGGGCAGTGAAAAGTGGGAGACCCTCTACGCGGCCTCCCAGGAAATTGATTTTGATGATGAGTTGCGCAAGGCCGCAACCGTAAGTTTTAAGGATACGGCAGGGAACGATAGGCAGTCCCTTTTTTTTCTGTGTGCAGATGGTAAGGCACAGGTGCTCATGGCGGGCTGCCAAAACTGGAAGGCAGAATCCCCTGGTGCCACTGTGTGTTGGGTCTGCATGCGTAACCGTGCTCTGTGCCTTGCTACCTTTGGCACAGCAAGTGCGCTAGACGGCAACTGGGAACCAGCCGTTGCCATAAGTGCTATATATAGGACCATTATGAGTGATAGGCGAGTGCCGGATTATGGCCTCCATGGGGTCCTTCGTGTCCTGTTGTGTGCCGTCAACGGGACACGGGACCTAGTTGTACAATTGACAGGGAAGGCACCGGCCACTGTGGCACGCACCATGCTGCAACCGGTTTTAGATGAGGCACGGCTTGCTGCACGAACCTGCACCCGTGCCTCCTTAAATAATGACAAGGCAAACAGCAAGGGGAAGGTGAGGATGGAGTGTGCTGCTGCCATCCATTTCATGCGCAATAGGGGTTGGGAGAAGATAATAGAAGCTTGCCTAGACCAGCCTAGTGTCAGGCAGCATCAAGTAGGGGGAAAAAGTTGGGAGTCGGTGTGCAAAACGTGGTGGGAGAATTTTGCAAGCATGTGTGTATACGCGTGGCGTTCCGCATGGTTCTCCGGGGCCGACTTGGGGCGGCTCCGGAACCATAGCATAGCCATGGGCGCTGCCCACAATGAGCTCCAGTGGGGCAAACTTCTGTGGACGCATCTTTGGATCGACCACATGTATTATTTTGCAAAGAGGTGGAGAATCTTGTCAAAGTTCTCCTGCTTTGCCATGGAGGGAAGTCACCGGAGGCTGAAGCGCATGTTGCGCAACAGCGGGGGCCTAAGCCTCCTCCGGGGGAGACTAGGGGTGCAAGTGGTTGTGGACAACCACACAATTGACGATAGCCTTTGGTTGCATGGGTGGGATGCGACCAAAAGGGCTCAACATGGGCAAGGGCCCATAAGTGTACAAACGTATGCAAGCCGCACAAGAAGACGGCTTCTAACCGACATGCAGCACCTTCAGACTCTACAGCGGCGGTTCCGGTGCCGCAAGAGACGGACATGAGATGACCTTACGAACCCAGACCATTGTTGCCTGTGACCGGGGTGCATGCTGGGGGGCTTACTAGGGGTGTGAGGACAAATCAGGGGGTGCACACGGGTAACATTTGTGTAAATTCACGTGAATTCACGTGAAATTCGTACGAAATTCGTACGAATTTCGTACGAATTCACGTGAATTCACGGCTGTGAATCGGCTACAGGCTTGCCGGGTTCCGGCACCTCTCGTTTTGGTCACGGTGCGGTCATGATGCATGCTTTTGGGGCGGGACTTTCATTGGATGATGCGTAACAAAGCTAGGGGAGGAATTTTGGCCCCTCAAAGCCCTTGAAATGAACCAAGAATATGGCATTTTCCCCCAAAAACCTCAAAATTTGGGTAAATTCACGTGAAATTCACGCAATTATTCAAACGGCCACTTAACGGCCGTTCACGAAGGGTACACCGGGGCAAGAGCGGAGAGGCCCCATGCATGAGCGGACAGGCCCCGGGCACGAGCGGATAGGCCCCGGACACGAGCGGACAGGCCCCGGACACAAGCGGACAGGCCCTGGGCACCGAGGGGACGGGCCTTGGGCACGAGTGGATGGGCCCCGGGCACGAGTAGGGGCCCCGGGCACAAGGAGACGGGCCACGGGCACGAGCGGACGGGCTCGGGGCACGAGTAGACAGGGCCCGGGCACGAGCGGACAGGCCCCGGGCACGAGGGGACGGGCCCCCGTTACAAGCGGATGGGCCGCAGGCAAGAGGGAACGGGCCCCGTGCACGAGCGGACGTGCCCAGCACAAGGGGACGGGCTGCGGGCACGAGGGGACGGGCCCCGGGCATGAGCAGACGCCCCGGGCAAGAGGGGACGGACCCCGGGCACGAGGAGACGGGCCACGGGCACATGGGGACAGGCCCCAGGCACGAGTAGACAGGCCGGGCACGAGGGGATGGGCCCCGGGCAAGAGGGGACAGACCCTGGGCACAAGCGGACGGGCCCCGGGCACAAGTGGACGGGCAGACGTCAGTCAAGATTTGCCCCCAAAAAAGTGATTGTTGTATTGTGTAGTGGTCTGAAGTGATCTGTTGAGATCACCATGGGCCAATTTCACGAATTTGTGTTTGAGCAAAAATCGGGGAGCTTCAGGTGACGAGACTTTTGATTTTTTTGATGTAAGAGCCGAGCGGGTGGGATAGGTGCTGAAATACGAACCATGCCTTTCTTGATCTGCAGTAGCTTCTCTACTCTAGTTGCCGAACAATCATCCACAAGGTACTTGAAGTAGCTCGTGGACAGATGAGATTCAGTCAGGGATACATCCCGGTTCAGTCCGGGGCACATTGTATTGCATATGTGGGACCCTCGTCTGTAATATATGCTACTCTTTGATCCAGGCCGTTGCCCGAGAGCTCGCTTTGAACTTGGTGTGGCGGAAAAAAGACAATCATCCACAAGACAATTGTGAAACTCAAAGGATGCCTTCAAACCGACAACACAGAATTAGGATTGTTCGGAACATCAACCATGATGCCTGTGGTGTCATGGTTGATGTTGGTCATATGTAGTAACTGAAGTGGCTGTGCAGTTACTGAAGCGTGTGGGGGAGGTACGGCGCGCGGTGCGTGGTCTTTTGGATAGTGCGTCTGACTCTTTCCCCATAATTCCCCCTTGTGCTTTTTCTCAGCACCTCACCGGCCCTGTAGCACCCCCCCTCCGGTGAGCCCGTCTGCCGTGGCTGCGGGATAGGGCGCCAAGCCAGGTTGCGATGGTTGTCGCGATGGTGGACAATAGCCATGGGTGCCTCAACCCCTTCCCTGTAGGGAAAACCACAAGCCACAATCAGAGGCACAAATATTTTCCACGGAAGCGCACGTAGGGCAAGGGGGCGGGGGTGTGTGCATTATTTGCAGTGTGGGCAGCCCGTGAGGTGCTTGGCAAGCATTGCAAAGTGGCTGCATGCTTGCCCCGCTCTTTGGTGTTGGGCTGTGCTAGAGAGCGGAATCTTCTCGTTTCATCATCAACCAACGGCCTCCTCCATCAGGGGGTTTGGGTGGCTACAACCACCATGCAATTGGTGAGGAGGATGGAGTGGAGGCCTCCGTTGTTGTATGCATACCCCTTAGGCCACCGCGTCCTTGACAACCTGAAAAATCACTGAAAATTTTCGAGACTATGATGGAAAGAACGCGCACGGTGCGCGTGTGGTGCGATGCGCGGTGCGCGTACCTCCCCCCGTGCCTCTCGCTGCATAGTAAGTGAAGTGGTTGCCTTTGGCAAGTTGGAGGGTGACTGTGCCCGCTTGATGTGGAAAAAGATGCCCCATGCATTTCCCCGTTGCCGCATTCTGTGCGTTGCTTTTCGCCTGGCTCTGATTTTTTTTTTTACGTACCCAGGATGCCTAAACCTACAGGTAGTCCTGATTGATAAGCCCTTCACTCACTGGTCTGGTGTCTCGGTCTGCAGTGTGGGCCTCCTGGCCGGTGTCAGCTTGCCAGTACAGCAAGGCCTCTATGATGCAACCGTTTCCGGGCTGCCTGGATTAGGGGCATGCAAGTCCTTCACTGCCCTCCGCGGTAACCACCCTGCTTTTGCATGCCTTCAGAGCCCCTGGGGACAGTGAGGCACTGGGGCACCCAAGGGTCATTTTCTTCTCACAGGCCTCTTCCCACCTTCCGTAAGGCGCAAAGTGACAGAGAAATCCACACCCCACAGAATTCGATCAGGATATTTTATTTCTTTTGCTCCACCAAAGACATGACTGATGGCCGCGGTGCAGTTTGGTTTCAGACCCTTCGGGGCTACTTGCAACCAGATTGTGTCAGAACAGCGCTTGGGTTTGCTTGGTTTGGGAATGACCCGGAGAGTACACATGGGGAAGTAGTGCTAAACGGGGGCAATGGTGTGTGGGGGGGGGGCGGTGGGGGGGTGCAGTGGCAAGCCACGGAACGTTTGTCCCATATGGCGCCTCGGTGTTGAACCCACAACGTTAGATGACACAATATCTCGTCCGGTCACCTTTTTCCTGTCGTAACCCCCCCCCCCCCAACGCCTCTATACAGCGGGCTATGTGCACAGGTTCAGTATTCGAGTTGGAAACAGTGCCCAAAAGACACCCCCCCTGCCATTTTTGGCATGTTTCGCCACATTTGATATACATTTGGACCGTCTCCATTGGCAACCTCCATTTGCCTGCAACAGAAATCAGCTTACCTCCCATTTCTAGGTTGAGGGATCGGTGCTTCACCTGCGTCCAGGTTCTTTGAGCCAACAGCACACGCCTGCCTCATTTTGTAGTAGCCTCGTGGAGGCTGAGATCGCTTTTCGCTCCATTTGCCTCTTCGCAAGCGGGCCACAATGCTTCTGTGGATGGTTGGATGGGCGGTGCGCCTCATCGTCGTCGGACTCTCCCTGTACGCCTCCAAAGAGATCCGGATGCTCGCAGTACACAACTACGGCTACGTCATCCATGAGTTTGACCCGTGGTTCAATTTCAGAGCCACGCAGTACATGTATGCCCCCCCCCCCCCCATGTGTGCCTCCCAGAGCTTAGGAATGAAATGTCTGGACTGAACTTCTCAAATCAGAGGCTGGGCCTTCGGCCCCCTCACAGCCATCAATGCCTCTCAGCGGCGTATAGGCCGGCTGGGTGTCCGACGTGGCACCCCCCCCCCCCCCCCGCAGCCCTCCCCTAGTGATAACGGTCTCAGTCCAGGTTACTTGGCCAAGGAGTGCCAGCACACGCAAGGTGACACGGATGAACGACGGTGAAGTTAGGGTGCCTTTCTCTGTCTTGTAGCATAAAAACACTTCGGTGTTGACAAAACAAGGCCAACAGGTGCAGTGATTTGTAGGGTAGCACAGTTGTATCATACCAATGATCTCTTGGAACTGCCGAACATTGCTGCATATGCATACCAGGACGTGCATGTGTGGAGCGCTTTGTTGACCTGCTTGCGGCCCATGTGAAGGAACCGGTGTTAGGGGCCGAGGTGCCTGCAGCGGTGGAGTGGGAGGGGGTGTCAGGGGGGGTCGGGTCCGCTGTGTCCTCCGATGCATCAGGACCTGACCCGTCTGGCTCGGACCAGGGGGACGGGGAGAGAACGGAATCGGTTGCAGACAGTGAGGGCAGCGCGTCAACAGAGTGCCACCTCTCCAGAACGACGTCCAGGGGAAGAGTGCCCATCGGACTGAGATCAGTTCTGAACCCTCCAACCGCCGTCGGTTACCCCCCAACCGCCGTCGCTTACCCTCCAACCGCCGTCGGTTGAGCGTGCTGCGCTTGAGAAGGCGCCAAACGGGGCCACATGCGTCCACAGAACTGATAATGCGGAGTGGACGATGACCTGCGAGCGCGGGCGTCAGTCCGCCAAGTACACGTTGGCCCTCCGGTAGCGCGCTGTGCGCCGTCTCGTGCAGCGCCCCTGTGCCCCGCCGTCGGGCGCGACGCCCCCCAACGTGCGTACACGTGCAGGGTTGACCACGGCTACCACGCCTTCAACAACTGGTTCGACTACGAAGTGTGGTACCCCCTCGGCCGCCATGTCGGCACGACCGTCTACCCGGGGATGATGTGGACGTCCTCGGCCATCTACCACACGCTCCAGGACATCGGCTACCCCATGAGCCTGAACGACATCTGCGTCCTCGTCCCGGCGTGGTTTGCCGTCACTGCGTGCATCTTCACGTTCCTGCTCGCCTGGGAGGTGTACGGCTCCGCCAACGCGGCGACGGCCGCCACGGCCCTGATGTCCATCCTCCCGGCGCACCTGATGCGGTCGGTCGCGGGCGGCTACGACAACGAGTCGATCGCGGTCACTGCGATTTGCGCGACTTTCTACTTCTGGGTGCGCGCGCTGCGGTCGACGTGGTCCTGGCCCATCGGGCTGGTGGCGGGGGTCAGCTACATCTACATGGTGGCGACGTGGGGCGGCTACGTGTTCGTCCTCAACATGATCGGGGTGCACGCGGCGGCGCTGGTCCTGCTGGGCCGGCACACCAGCACCCTGCACCGCGCCTACACGCTGTTCTACGTGGTGGGCACCGCCGGGGCGGTGCAGTTCCCCATCGTCGGGTGGCAGCCGCTGCAGTCGATGGAGCAGCTGGGCCCCATGTTCGTGTTCCTCGGCCTCCACCTGCTCGAGGCCTGCCACGTCGTGCGGCGGCGCTACAAGATGACCGACCGCGAGTTCAAGGACTTCCTGTTCAAGGCCTCGGCCGTGGGCGTGGGCGTGCTCGCCTTCGTCCTGGCGTTCGTGCTCCCCAGCGGCTTCATCGGCCCCCTGTCTGCGCGGGTGCGTGGCCTCTTTGTGCCGCACACGCGGACCGGCAACCCGCTGGTGGACTCCGTGGCCGAGCACCAGGCCACCCCCCCCGAGGCCTACGCGCACCACTTCGCCCTGGTGTTCTACACGTGGCTGCCCGGGTTCGTGCTCTGCCTACGCGACCGGACCGACGCCAAGTGGTTCCTCGTCCTGTACCTGCTCTGCGCCGCATACTTCTCCCGCAAGATGATGCGCCTGCTCCTGATCCTGGCGGAGCCAGCCGCCATCTGCGCCGGCGGGACCTTCGGGCTGCTGCTGGACTTCCTGGGCAAGTTCCTGCTGGAGTGCGTCTACGGCGACGAGGGCGCCAAGAAGGTATGGCTTGATCCGTGTCCTATGCCCTGATCTCCGTCCCTATGCCCTGATCTCCGTCCCTATGCCCTGATCTCTGTCCCTATGCCCTGATCTCTGTCCCTATGCCCTGATCTCTGTCCCTATGCCCTGATCTCCGTCCCTATGCCCTGATCTCTGTCCCTATGCCCTGATCTCCGTCCCTATGCCCTGATCTCCGTCCCTATGCCCTGATCTCTGTCCCTATGCCCTGATCTCTGTCCCTATGCCCTGATCTCTGTCCCTATGCCCTGATCTCTGTACCTATGCCCTGATCTCCGTCCCTATGCCCTGATCTCCGTCCCTATGCCCTGATCTCCGTCCCTATGCCCTGATCTCTGTCCCTATGCCCTGATCTCTGTCCCTATGCCCTGATCTCTGTCCCTATGCCCTGATCTCCGTCCCTATGCCCTGATCTCCGTCCCTATGCCCTGATCTCTGTCCCTATGCCCTGATCTCCGTCCCTATGCCCTGATCTCTGTCCCTATGCCCTGATCTCTGTCCCTAGGCCCTGATCTCCGTCCCTATGCCCTGATCTCTGTCCCTATGCCCTGATCTCTGTCCCTATGCCCTGATCTCTGTCCCTATGCCCTGATCTCCGTCCCTATGCCCTGATCTCTGTCCCTATGCCCTGATCTCCGTCCCTATGCCCTGATCTCCGTCCCTATGCCCTGATCTCCGTCCCTATGCCCTGATCTCCGTCCCTATGCCCTGATCTCTGTCCCTATGCCCTGATCTCTGTCCCTATGCCCTGATCTCTGTCCCTATGCCCTGATCTCCGTCCCTATGCCCTGATCTCCGTCCCTATGCCTGATCTCTGTCCCTATGCCCTGATCTCCGTCCCTATGCCCTGATCTCTGTCCCTATGCCCTGATCTCCGTCCCTATGCCCTGATCTCTGTCCCTATGCCCTGATCTCCGTCCCTATGCCCTGATCTCCGTCCCTATGCCCTGATCTCCGTCCCTATGCCCTGATCTCTGTCCCTATGCCCTGATCTCCGTCCCTATGGCCTGATCTCTGTCCCTATGCCCTGATCTCCGTCCCTATGCCCTGATCTCTGTCCCTATGCCCTGATCTCCGTCCCTATGCCCTGATCTCCGTCCCTATGCCCTGATCTCTGTCCCTATGCCCTGATCTCCGTCCCTATGCCCTGATCTCTGTCCCTATGCCCTGATCTCCGTCCCTATGCCCTGATCTCTGTCCCTATGCCCTGATCTCTGTCCCTATGCCCTGATCTCCGTCCCTATGCCCTGATCTCTGTCCCTATGCCCTGATCTCTGTCCCTATGCCCTGATCTCTGTCCCTATGCCCTGATCTCCGTCCCTATGCCCTGATCTCCGTCCCTATGCCCTGAACTCCGTCCCTATGCCCTGATCTCCGTCCCTATGCCCTGATCTCTGTCCCTATGCCCTGATCTCTGTCCCTATGCCCTGATCTCCGTCCCTATGCCCTGATCTCTGTCCCTATGCCCTGATCTCCGTCCCTATGCCCTGATCTCCGTCCCTATTTCCTGATCTCTGTCCCTATGCCCTGATCTCTGTCCCTATGCCCTGATCTCTGTCCCTATGCCCTGATCTCTGTCCCTATGCCCTGATCTCCGTCCCTATGCCCTGATCTCTGTCCCTATGCCCTGATCTCCGTCCCTATGCCCTGATCTCCGTCCCTATGCCCTGATCTCTGTCCCTATGCCCTGATCTCCGTCCCTATGCCCTGATCTCTGTCCCTATGCCCTGATCTCCGTCCCTATGCCCTGATCTCCGTCCCTATTCCCTGATCTCTGTCCCGATGCCCTGATCTCCGTCCCTATGCCCTGATCTCTGTCCCTATGCCCTGATCTCCGTCCCTATGCCCTGATCTCCGTCCCTATGCCCTGATCTCTGTCCCTATGCCCTGATCTCTGTCCCTATGCCCTGATCTCTGTCCCTATGCCCTGATCTCTGTCCCTATGCCCTGATCTCTGTCCCTATGCCCTGATCTCTGTCCCTATGCCCTGATCTCCGTCCCTATGCCTTGATCCGTGTTCCTCAGGCCGACGCCCCCAAGGCCGCCAAGGGCGGGAAGAAGAAGAAAGCGGCGTCGGGCGACCTCACGGACCAGCTCAAGACGGTGCAGGACGCCCTCTCCCAGTACTGGCGGGCCAGCGCCGCGTCCCGGAACTGGAGCGTGGGCCTGGGGTGCCTCCTTGTGGTGCGCCTGCTTGTGAACTACTGGCACACATGCTGGGTCACGGCCGAGCAGCTGTCCCACCCCCAGATCGTGTTGAAGGGGCAGTCGCGCACGGGGGAGCCCGTCGTGATCGACGACTTCCGGGAGGCATACTGGTGGCTGCGGGACAACACGCGCACCGACTCCCGCGTGCTGTCGTGGTGGGACTACGGCTACCAGATCAACGGCGTGGGCAACCGGACGACGCTGGCGGACGGCAACACCTGGAACCATGAACACATCGCGCTGCTGGGGAAGGTGCTGACGTCCCCCGAGAAAGAGTCGTGGGAGATCGCGCGGCACCTGGCGGACTACGTGCTGGTGTGGACGACGCGGTGGGGGGGGATGTCGGGCGACGACATCGCCAAGAGCCCGCACATGGCGCGCATCGGGAGCTCGGTGTACGAGGACATCGACTTCCGGAACTACTGGTACGACGAGCGCAGCGGCGAGGTCTCGGACATGATGGAGCGGTCCCTGCTCTGGCGCCTGCACCACTACAGGCTGGACCCCAAGGTGCCCACCCTCACGTACTACAAGGAGGTGTTCACGTCGAAGCACAACATGGTGCGCATCTACAAGGTCCAGAACCGCTCCCGGGAGTCCAAAGAGTTCTGTGCGAAGGCGCTGCAGTGGGCCCGGGAGCACGGCGGGGGGGGCAAGTACCCCCCCGCTCTCGATTGGCTCATCAAACAGCGCAAGGACTTCACCCGGAAGAAGGAGGGCAAGTACATGATATAGCCCGCGTGGGAGCGGGGGGCTGATGGGAATGGTCCGCCGGAACGGCCTGGGATGACAAAGCGTCCGTGAGGTGCCCCAGAACATGGGCATCCAGATCCGGGGCGCACATCAGTTTTGAGCTCTCAGGCCTCAGAGGCGGTTCAAGAAGTGCGGCGTAGATGCTCGTTATAAGCTTGCTGGCAGGGGGGACAATCCGAACGCAGCCGTCTTGGCGACGCCAGGACTCTATAAAGATGCCTCCAGGACGATTCGAAAAGACGGCCGTCTTTCTAGGAGTGAGGGGCTCGGCCTCATTGTTGTGTCTGCTGAGCTTGATTGAGGACGCGATAGGGAAGTGCATGCGGATCTTGTGGGAAGGACCTGTGAACGCGGCAGTGACCTTGAGGGATTTGAGGGTGGGCATACAGCGGGCACTACACACAATGTGGGGGGAGCTCTTCATGTGGAGCAAGGCTTTGCTAATATTGTTTTAAGACGGGACGGGGCATGTGATCGGGATGGTGGTTGCACAAAGTTGAAGCCACATACTTCGTTGTTGGGCCGTCCGATCCACCGTTGCAGGGTTACTCTACTCGCATGCTGTTGCACGCTCTGCCATGCCGGTGCTGAGGTGCTTCACTTAAATGACAGGTGCCACACACACACGCGCGCCCGCACACCCGTGCACACAAGCACGTACACACGACTCGTGGTTTTGCTGGTCAGCAAGAGCTCAGGGTATTGCAACCTGCAGTCTGAGCATGATTGAAATTGTGTGGGGCGTCACACACGCACGCACACACTGCCCCCCGCCCCCCCGGCCGCCGGTGCCGTCTCCAGGGATATCAGGGCTGGTCTGTGGGGAGCGGTGGGGCAGACGAGCATTCAATGTGTGCCTTGTTGTCTTGTGGCTCGTTTCCAAGGGCCAGGAGCCGGGGTGTGTTGGCGGCGCCTGTACATATGGAGTCCACCGCCCGTCAGGGCAGCCCCCCTGCAGGGCCGAATACCGAACTCGTGGTTTGCAGTAGTGGTAGGACGTAGGATTGTTGAACCTCGCAGTTTGAGCATGACTGGAATTGATACCTTGGTGCACACACGCAAACACATGGCACGGCGCTTGGATCAGTTTGCTTTTCGTGAGGGTTGCAACTTCCAAATCGCTGCACACTCTGCCCCTGGACCTCTTGCTGCACCATTTTGGTGCCCGCTGCGTTCTTTTCCGTTGGCGTTACAAAGGTCTTATTTTGTCCCATTAACGACAGCCCTGGGAGAGGGGCGCCTCTCCTTGCTAGGTCAGGCCCCACTTATGGACAAGGCATTTCAGGTGGCCTTGAATCGATAGACTGAGCAAATCGTAAATCGCAAAGACCCTGAAAATGTTACACACCAAAACGTCCCTGCAACACACCCGCACCACACAGCCCAGGGGACAGCCCAAGAGGCCTGGGAGACTTATCAATGCTCTGCCGTCAGCAGCGGATGGCGCACGTGTATGCCGAAATGAAATGCCCTAAGTTTCTAACACGGGGATCAATTTCTTTGTTTTTGTGAAAAAAAATTTCGTTTTTGTTTAAAAAAAAACATTGTTTTTCTTGAAATGAGCAATTTTTTGGTCTTGTTTCAAATGAAACGAGCAATCTTTTTTTCTCGTTTCATTGTTGAATATAAGAAAAAAAGATCTCATTCAAATCAATGTTTGTGGTATAGAGCATCTGTAGTCTGTTGTTTAATTGCCAACCACTATCTTGAAGCTCATATGCTGTCGAAACAAACATTTGGTTGTTTTGCTTTTGTTTGTAGGTTTTATTGATACCTGGCAGTTCTCAAAACTATCAACCTGCACATGTATTTATTTGGTTACAACTTTTAAGAATGCTTGCTCCGACAGTTTTTGATGCTTTACTTGTAACTATCTTTGCTGTTCTGCTTCCCTTTGCTACCATTTTGTTGCAATTTGTGAGGGCGGTTTGGTAAGACTTTGGTGGACTTGCTTCTGCTTGCAGTGAGCTTTATCTGCTTCTCAAAAACATCATGTTGTTGTCGATGTTCCTGAACCTTCTTCCCGCAATTGCTGGTGTGCCAAGTAAATATGCCCAGTCACAGCATGTAGCAAAGCTCCAGTCTTGGGGGCCACGAAGGCTCCTGTTCATTTTGCAGTCGGATTATGTGATGGCGGGATTGGGGGGGTACAATGTAACAGTGGAAGCAACAGCTAACACCAACAGGTCCACTGTCGAATGTGGACCTGTGGGTACAGTTGGTGGACCTCATGGACTGGCAAAAAGAGCCGCTGGTGTTTGCCGGTCTGTGCGCACAAGGAGCTAGCCTTGGAGGCGCTACGTTCCCGCGCCTTGCAGGCACGGAGGGGTAGGGGGTCAGGCGCCTACAGACACGCATCTTGGGCAGCCCAGGAGAGTATTTAGGGGAACTGTCAGAACAAGAGTCGGAAGAGGGGTGGAGGTTGGAGGCATCAATCGACCCGGAGGCGCGATCGGACAGCTCCCAGTCTGATGTGGATGATAAGGCAGTGGTGAAAGGCATATGGGATTGGCAGAGTTGCGAGAGGCCGAGGAGCAGAGTGCTAGTGACAGTGCAGACTTTGGGGGGGTCAACAGATCATGAGTTGTACAATTCGGTCATGGAAGGTTTTGAAGTGGCGGCAGGGCAGGGTATGTGTTTGCTCAGATCTCGCAGGCTGAGTATAGGAGACTAGCCAGCACTGTGGGAGGGGGACGAGCTGACCCAGGCAGCCCAGGAAACATTTGATAATTGTGGCGCTGCGGTGAACTGAAGGCAACATTTGGCACTGTTCTGGTTGTGCTGCGAGAGCAGCAAGGCAGACAATGGGGGAGTATTAGCGCGCCAGGCATGCGCCATTTGACCATTTGACCATTTGACCATTCCCCGCCTGTGCCTGTTTTTGCCCCCCCTCACCAAACAATCTGGAGAACTTTCTCGCCGTGTCTAAGAATCTAGCCCATCTTTTGCATCCAGGTTATGACAATGGCAAGGGTGGTGGGTGGAAGTGGTGGGAGTGACATTTTGTGTTGTTAAATTCTCATATTTTGGCTTATGTAATGTGCTTTGCATGGAAGGTTTGCGGTGTAGTGCGGTCTACTTGGGGGACTTCCCTAGGTGAGGATAAACTTGGGGCTAGAGATAAGATACTTAATACAAAGGTAGTGTGCCGGGCATGCGCTGGGTGCGCTCTGGGCAAACATTCCCCCAATGAACTGATCATGCTGGTTATTTCACAGCCTGACGTCATGGCCTATGGGTGGGCCTGCTTCCCCAGAAGTGTGGCTGTCCCCCCCACCTCATCTCAGGTGCAAATGTCAGGGTCTGCGGCATGGGTAGGGACTGCTCAGCAGTCCCCATCCCACACTCACATTGTCCATCGCACACCGTGTCTTTATGACGGCGTCAGTTGCTTGTGGGGGGTCCCTCTGCAATGCCATGTGTATGTGTCTCCAGGCCATGCTTTCAGGCCGTGCCACGCAGTATAAAGGCAACCTGCATTGCTTTGT
Organism: Eutreptiella sp. 'Long Island Sound 2002'; assembly: GCA_964036045.1. Lineage (NCBI taxonomy): Eukaryota > Euglenozoa > Euglenophyceae > Eutreptiales > Eutreptiaceae > Eutreptiella > Eutreptiella sp. 'Long Island Sound 2002'. The sequence goes on from OZ038381.1 coordinate 11,911,102, forward strand.
GCGTGTTTCCGGGCGATCACCTGAAGGTTTTAGGGCGTTGCCAGGGCTGGAGCCTGCCAATGTTTGTTTCATGGGACTGCATCATGCAACAGTGGTGCTCAGTGTATTTTCTGAGTCGGTCCCCCTCATCCCTCCAAACGTCCCTCCAGACGCAGCAGAATGAGTTGCGCTTTGCTTCGATGCTGCACTTGACGGTCACGTGGGATCCACCCCGGGCACTGTGTTGAGATGCAGCACACTGGCGGTCCGCATGCGGGTCGGTTTCAAGCCGTTGTGGTTCCCATAGAGGCATGCGTCAAGCGGAGCAGCACTGCTCGCTTCGCGGATATCGAGGCAGAGGTGCTGCAGCTCGTCGCCCGACAAGAGCCCCTGTTTGTTGCCGGGCAGCGCATCGCATTTGCCGGCAGCGCGTTACTGGCGCAGTGCCTGGACAGTCTGGTGGTTTGTGACCTGCTGCCGCACGCCGTCCAGTCCGCAGATGCCCTCCTCCAAGCGGCGGTGTACCAGCTCAGCCACGAGGAGCCCTTCCTTGAGGACACGGCGACCTTCGAAGTGGGGGACGTGGATGGGGAGACCCCGGCCTGCGAAATGACGACGCTGCCCAACCGCATGTTTCACGAGCTGTGGGACAGTCTGATCTTCGAGGGCACGGTCAAATGTGACCTGCTGAACTACGTGGAGACCGCAATGCTGTTCTCAGACTACGGCGTGAACACCAACCTCATCACCTTCAACAGGTCCATGGTTTCTATGCCACCACCTCCTGCTGCACAGGGTAAAGGGGGCGCACGGTTTGGTTCGCCCGGGGTGTGGGGCTACCATCTGCAGTGCAAACGTGCTGCTGGAATCCAAGATTGCGGAATTGTACGCCACAGGACACCATACCACACCACACCACACCACACCACACCACACCACACCACACCACACCACACCACACCACACCACACCACACCACACCACACCACACCACACCACACCACACCACACCACACCACGCCACGCCACGCCACGCCACGCCACGCCACGCCACGCCACACCACACCACACCACACCACACCACACCACACCACACCGGACGTCCTGATCACGGACCTCGCAAAATTCTTCGACGTGATCGCGCAGGACATTCACCCTATAGTGGGAGCCCGGGTGGGCCTGGGAGAGGCCGACCACCTCGCCACCCATACCGAGGGTTTCTCCTACACCCTGCCCTTGGGCCCCTGGCAGTCCCACACCCTGACGCAACTCCTGGGTACGCCCCAGGGTACCGTCCAGGGGGTCCATGCGGGGGCGACGGCGGCGCTCCCCTTCTTGCGATACATGGACATCGCATACCGGTCCTCGGCGGTAGAGCCCTTCCGCTTCCCGGGACTCATGTGGGTGGACGACACGATCGTCCTCTTGGAGCGGGGCGATTCCCACCCCATACAGGGGGTCCTATTGGATCAGCGGGTATACTACCAGGGAATCCTGCGGGTGGACGTCCTTGACCGCAAGATCCAGCACGGCTCCACGTCAGACCCACGGCCCCTACGGTCGCCTACGCCAGCAGCCGTGGCCCGCCACCTAGGCCGCGCGTGGGTGACGAGTACCCCGGACCAGCGGCGGGAGGCACTGGCAGGGGCCCCGGAGATACAGCCCTCCAGGGTCCTCCGATATATGGGAACCGACATTTACCTCCAGGGGGCGCCTACGGCCCCCCGCAACCTGCCGGAGGTCAGGGCGGAGCTCTGGACGCAGCTCCGCCCCCAGCGGCTCTCCCCGGACGCGGCCATGATGGTGCTCATGGCCAAGCTCCCGAGCAAGCTGCTCCCCCTGGCCAGCGTGTACCGCCCAACGGCCAAGGTACACGCGGCAAACGATGCTCTCATGGTGCGAGCATACAAGCACGTGACGGGCATCTCCCGCCACGCTCATACCGACGCGCTCTGGGGACCCTGGGAGCATGGGTGCCAGGGTCTCACTCGGTCAGAGCACTCGTGGCAGGTGGCGGTAGTTCGAGAGTGGGTTCGGCAGGGGGCCTGGGCCAAGCAGGAGTTCCGGGACTCCCAGGCCTACTACCTGCAAACGCACCAGGCGCTCAGAGGGGGCTGCCCGGCGGTGCTTACCCCGGGGCAGTACACGTATCACCCCAAGTGCCCCCACCTCATAGCCACGCTGCAGCGGGTCGTGGATGAGGTGGCCATGCCCATGTGGATGCCGGGCCAGTGCTCAGGGACCACCCCCATCCTGGTCCGAGGTCCCGGTGGGCCGCGATCGGCGGCGGCGGCGGCCCCTGCCCCCCGGGTGGAGGTGTACACGACTCTGTATGGCGCCGTCGCGCAGGTGGTCGTCCCCCCGACGGTGTACGAAACGGTACAGGCCCTGGGCTACCATCACCTCGGCGACCTCTACACAGAGAATCACCAGGTGCTGCCGGAGCGAGCCCTGAAGAGGCGAGCGCCAGCCCGCAAGGGGATCCCGGGGCTACGGGCGTGGCTGGCCCGCCACGCTGCGGTACTGGTCCCGCTCCTGAGGGAACCCACGCCGCGATGGCAGGCGGCGCCCAAGGACTGGATCCCGAGGGCCGTGCCCACCTATCAGGCGGAAGTCATCGTGGGGGGCCGGGCGGCCAAAACCACCCGAATGGAGACGATATACCATAGGGGACAGCCCCTCCGGATGACCGCGGCCCTGCAGGACACCATGGAGACCGCGGGCTGGGCGTCAGAACCCCGGGTGTGCCAGCAGCCCCCGGGCACCCTGCCCAGCGACACCAGGCTCCACCGCCTCCTGGTGGCCCTCCTGGATATCCAAGTGCAGGTGGATGCGCCACTGCACGCCCAGCTGTGGGGCGACCACCGGCAGGAGTCCCTGGCCCAGCTCCAGCGCACTGGGGTCAGGGCGCCCACCGTCGTGTGGGCGACAGCCCCCCCGACTGCCGCCTACTGGAACTGGGCCAGCGCATCGCAGGCCCCTCTCGTGACGATCACCTCGACGCTGCCGCCGTTTCCGTGGATCGCCATAGCCCCGACGGCGGTGGCGCGTTTCCAATATCCAGCGGAGTGCATGGCGCACAAATGCCCGGGGCACCCGCACAAGGGACCCCTCTATTACTCCCTCGATACGGTGGGGACAGTGCCAGCGGAGCTTCACCAGGCCCTGCGCACCCACCTCAGGGAGCACCATGGGGACATGGCCCTCCTGGCGCCCCACGGCCGGGCGACCGACCCCCCGCGAGTGTTGGCCCCTGAGACTCGCCCAGGCGTCTGGTTCCATGACCTGCCTGCGCTGGCGACCCTCCGAGGCAGTGTCGTGGCGGTGGATGCAGGGGCCACGCAGGCGGGTATGGCCATGGCCGGGGTCGTCCAGAGCGGGCCTGGGGAGTACCAGGCCCAGGTGGCCTCAGGAGTGGGCACCTCCCAGGAGGGGGAGGCGATGGCCCTCCTCTCGTATGCCCGCCGGCTGGCGACACAGCAGGGGGTTTACTGGCTGGTGCCGGACTCGGAGGCAGCAGTGGGGGCCCTCCGCACGTACCAGGAAGGAGGGCACTGCGGGGATGGCATCCACCACCTCTACGCCACTGTCCTGGGGGGGCAGCGCCTCTCCCCGAGGTCTGCCATCAATGTGGTGACCACACCGTCGCACTGGATCACGGACCTCAACGTCCGTGTGGACGCAGCGACGCGAGAGCCGCCGGAGGTAGACCTCACGTGGCTCCTCAGGCGCCCCTACTCATTTATCCCCCCAGTGCCCTTCCGCGACCAGTGCCAGCTCTCCCCGACGGCGCTGAGTGACTGGTTGCAGGACCGGGCCTCCATACCGGCGCAAGCCATCTACGAGGCCCGCTGGGGGGTAAATTTCATGCCAGGGGGGGGCCTCCCCCTGGACTGGTTCGACCACGACCAGCAGCGCCACATCACGGCGCATCGCATGGACAACGTCCCGACCATGACCGTCCTGGCCCACCGTTCCTCCCACCGGGGCACGGTGCTGGATACAACGTGCCTCCTGTGCGGGACACAGCCCGAGACGGCGCCCCACCTGTGGGCCTGCTCGGCTCAATCGCACGAGTGGGGGCCAGCCCGCCGGCGCCTCGCAGCGTGGCTTGACCAGAAGGTGGGGCCACGGGCGGCCCCAGTGCGTCACCAGCTGTGGGAACCGACTGTGCTGGAGCAGTGGGCGGCAGCCCTGCGGACCCCCTCCATGCAGCTGGCCCACCTGGAGTGTACGGGGCCCCACTCGCTGGGCACGGAGTTCCTCCGCCACGTCGTGGAGGAGTCCATACGGATCTGGTACGCCCACGCCAAGGCGCGTGCCACACTGCTGAAGGCCCGCCTGGGCCCGGGCAGCACGATGGCGTGGGCATTGCAGGAGCTGCGCCTGCACCAGCAAGCAGAAAGGGAAGGGGTGCAGCGGGAGCTCCTGGAATAAGCGCGGTCGCCGGAGGCGAACTCACCAGGTCTCCCCGACTCCCCCTTCCCCTGCCGAGGCCAACACACTTACGCACGGCGCGCACACAACACACACAGCCCAGCCCGTTTACCTTTACCCGTGGGTAGACATCCCGGCCTTTTGCCTTTTGGTAACAGCGCCTTCGGCACACCACACCACACCACACCACACCACCCCACCCCACCCCACCCCACCCCACCCCACCCCACCCCACCCCACCCCCTGGTGACCTGGCGCCAGTCTAAAAACCCTCAGGATGGTAGCTGTGGGACGGATTGCCCACACGCACTGCCACGCTCGAAGCCAGTCGTGATACGTCTCGATTTCTCGTGCGTCTTCCCTGTGTCAGGCCGGGCCCACCCCGCCCGCCAACCGTCCAGGACCCCTCCCTGGGCCAGACATGCAGTCCTGTGGGGGACAGATGCACATACGTGGCCTCCCCCCGACCGCCAGGCGCCAACGTGGCGCCTGCCCCGACAGCTCTGCGCCGACATGGCGCGGGCTCAATGGCAGGGCACCATCGTGGCGCCGCGAACGTACCCGTGCGCCGTCGTGGCGCGGCCTTCTGGGCAGAGCGCCGTCGTGGCGCGGCCTTCTTGGCAGAGCGCTGCCGTGGCGCCGCCCAAACAGTCCAGCGCCAACGTGGTGCCACTTCAGTGGCAGCACACCACCGTGGTGCAGCCACCGTGGCGCAGTGTTCGGGGCACAGCGCCGTCGTGGCACTGCCCGGCCAGCCCCATGCCTCCGTGGCGCCAGTTCAGTGGCAGAGCGCCATCGTGGTGCCGCCAATGTACACGTGCGCCATCGTGGCGCAATCCTCACGGCAGAACGCCACCGCGGCGCTGCCCAGACAGCCCTGCGCCGACGTGGCGCCAGTTCAGTGACGTGGCACCACCGTGGTGCGGTCAACGTACACGTGCGCCGTCGTGGCGCAACCTTCAGGGCAGAGCGCCACCGTGGCGCAGCCCAAACAGTCTTCGTGCGCCAGCCTGGCCATGGTGTGTCCTCCAGGCCAATACTCGAGGCACCATGGCGAGGTCTGCACCTGGCGCTCCGCCAACCCCCGTGACACCCCGTGCAGAGGTGACGTGTCATCGGCGATACTCACCGCCTCACGTGCCATTGACGAACGTCGCCGTCTCGCTCGGGCACCATCGTGGTGCCATTTTCTCGGTCACGTGCCGTCTCGGTACACGTATCGTGGGGCTCGTCGTTTGGGCTCGGCTTTTGCGGCCGGGCGTCGTCGGTGACCTCCACGGCGGTGCACCACCGTGGTGCTATGGCCGTGACGCACGTCCCGCACTCACAGAACCCGGGGGTACCCAGGCCACCGGCGGTGCGCGTGATCGTGTGGCGTGACCGTACTCGCGACGCCGGCGGTACTCAGCCCACCGGCAGTGCGCATAGTCGTGCTGGGCCGCGTTCTATTTAGCCCGGCGACGTTTTCAAGTCGGGGGTGAGGCCCCGGGAGACCCACACCTTCTCAGCTCACGTTGATCTTGGAACGCTGACTCGGGTGGATCCAAGACAGATCGGGGCAGTCGGTGGCCGGGACCGGAGAGCTGATCGGACCGTAGCGTGGTCGTACACCGGCGCTTAGACCCAGACGGCCTGCTGGGAGGGGCGTTCTCAGGTGTGCGACGAGATTCGTCTTACTCTAGCGGAGGCAAGACGGAGGACTCCCTCGGCAGAGCCTGCGTGGGGCCCCCGAGGGACGACGCCACAGCTCACCGTACGTGGGACCACGGCAGGCGCTCCTCCTCCTCCTCCTCCTCCTCCACACCACACCACACCACACCACACCACACCACACCACACCACACCACACCACACCACACCACACCACACCACACCACACCACACCACACCACACCACACCAGACCACACCACACCACATCTCCCCTCTCGAGTGTGTGCCCTGCACATGGGCACAATTCGATGTAGCCACCTTACCCATCTGCTGAATGCGATGGGCTATAGGGCTACAATCACCACAAGCAGCGCCTTTGGGTCTGTACTAGCTTTGCCGACTTGCCTGCTAGGGCGACTTGCAGGGGGTCACCCACCACCCCAACCCACTGCACAACACCACATCCTTGTCACCCCAACCCACTAGTCCCCTGTCCACCACACCACCCGACTGCACAACACCACATCCTTGTCACGCCACGTCATACCACACCACACCATTCTATGCCTCATCCCTGCCCCCAAGCCCCACCTCGTCCCCCGCTCCCTCCCTCCCTCCCTGCCTCTTTCCATCCTTCCATCCCGCCCCACCCTCCCTCTCTCTCTCGTTTGCGCTCCTCCCTCCCGTTTGCCCTCCCTCTCCGACCCTCTGCCTCGACCTTTCTTCCCAGAGTCATGCTCCTTCATGGACCCCCTGGAACCGGGAAGACCTCCATCTGCAAGGCCCTGGCGCAGAAGATGTCCATCCGATTGGGCCGCAGGTTCGGATCCTGCTGCCTCGCGGAGATCAACACGCACAGTCTGTTCTCCAAATGGTTCAGCGAGAGCGGGAAGTTAGTGGGCAAGATCTTCAAGAAGATCCGGGACAGCGTGGAGGACGAGACCATGCTGTGCTTTGTACTGATCGACGAGGTGGAAAGCCTGGCCGCCGCCCGGCGCTCGGCCTTGGCCGGGTCGGAGCCCTCGGACGCGCTGCGGGTGGTCAACGCGCTCCTGACGCAGCTGGACAGCCTGCGACGGTTCCCCAACATCTTCATCATGGCCACCTCCAACATCACCGAGGCCATCGACGTGGCGTTCATCGACCGGGCGGACCTGAAGGTCCACGTCGGCCTCCCCCCTGTGGGCGCGCGGTACGCCATCCTCCGGGGGGCCCTGCAGGAGCTGGTCCGCAAGGGGCTGGTCCGGGACGCGGGGCCGAGCGGGGGGGACAGCGAGGACGCGATGGTGGACACGCCCGAGGCGACGCTGACGGCGGTGGCGCAGCAGTGCGACGGGATGAGTGGGCGCATGCTCCGGAAGCTGCCGTTCCTGGCCTTCTCCACGATGCCCCAGATCCGGGCCCAGGCCTGTGCCATGGGCGAGTACCTGCAGGCGCTGCTGGACACGGTGCGCAAAGAGAAGGCCCGCGTGGAGGCGCTGGACCCCAAATGAGCCCGCAGCCATGGCCAGGCCCACCGAAGGCCCGCGCAGAGGCGAGGGGCGGGCCGAGGGCTGCGGGCGGCGGAGGCCCAGGCGTCAGCAACTGCGTCCGGAGCGGCGCGTCGCTGATGGCGGTCCGGCGGTGTGCGCGCGGCAGCCGGCGGTTGATGGCGGTTGGCTGGCAGCGGTTGCCGGGAAGCCGACGCGTCTTTGCGGTCCGGCGGTGCGCCGTGCCGTGGACCGCCCCCCGCCCCCCACCACAACCCCCAGACCACGTCACACTACCCCCCCCCCCCCTCAAGTCTTGTGGGCCATCTCGCAACAGAAGGCCTCTCCCGTGGGCAGCACCTTCCGGACCACCGAAGGCCGCGGTACTTCCGCCCGTGTTTTGTTTCGACGTGAATGACGTGGCACAGCGCATTCGGTGGTGCGGGGCTCTGGGACTGACAGGTCGCAAAACGGTTGAGGTACCGGCGACGGGGAAAACAGAACAATGGGCAGTCAAACGTCCTGTGGACAAGCACACGATGCCGAATTGCCGGAGGGTATGGCATTCGGCTTCTGTTCCGGGTGACGCCCCATGCAGACGGGGTTTGGTGTAGTTGGAAGGCGCATTGGAGCTCATTTTACTACGACACTTTTTGCTTTGTTTTCCGAGAAACGATGCGTTATCGAAAAAGGATCCCGATGCGTGTCCTTCTTCGCAAAGCCTCACCTTCAAAAACTCTGGGTTTGTCGTTTTTGAAATTTGATGAGAAGGTGTCCCAAACAATTCGTGAAAACCAACAGTTAAACGTGGAGGAGGGTTCCCCAACAAGAGAATTGGTGTTGGGAAGCAATGCGTTGGCGCAACAACCGAACCGCCTACGACCAGTGATGCCATCCTACGAGCGCCGGATGGATGGTGTGCCTTCTTGTGGGGCTCTGCCATGAGGCAACGATGGGTGAAGTCGTCCAAAAGCCCCCCCCCCCCTTTCCAATTTGCGATGCCGTTCTGGTGTTGATTGCCGTGAGGAAAGTTGATGGTTTGTGGCGCAGTCGCGGTTGAGTGCTCGGTCACACCGCTTCCTCCGGGGACCATATCCGGACCATTTGGCCAACGTGTCCGCTAGGGTCTGTCAGCCACCGGCGGTGGTTTGGGGACAGCGCTTGAGATGTGGCGTCGCCAGGGGGACAATGCCCCGGCGTTGGTACGGGTTACCCCCCAGCCCTGCCACGCGGCCAAGGGCAGGGACAATTGAACTGAGGGTCTGCCCAGAGTGAGTCCGGAGGGTGACGACCATTGTCGATCTAGGCTAAGGGCAGGAAGGTGCAGAGCATCGATTGTTGACCATCATCTGCCGTCGGTCAGCCCCCGCCCCCACTGGCCCAGACAGCAGGGGTGCATTAGAAGGGAAGGAGCCTCAGAGGCGGCCCCGGAAGCGGTTAGACAGGCGGTTGGAGGAGGTTGCCAAAGCGGTTGGGGGCGGTTACTGTCGGGTATAAATGTCATTGAAGCTGGCACTTGCCGTCAGGGAGACAGTGGCTGGGTATAGGCTGGGCGCCCTGGAGTGGAGGGGGGGGGTGTACCTACCCCACTTAGAATGCATCCCTGCCAGACAGTCCAGTCCGTTGAGGGACCACACCGCGCGCCTCGGCTCGAACCCCAGCCGGGCGATTGCTGAGTGAGGCCTCCGGGGGGCGGGGGGGGGAGGGTCCGAGGCCCCCAAAGAAGCGTTTGTGCCTAACGCCAGCCTCAAGGCCCCAGCCTCATTCATCCCCTTCTATACCCCCAGGGTGGGGGGTGGGGGCGAAGAGGACGTGATGCTAGTGTTTTCCGTCTTGTCTGGGCGCGTGCGCCCCGCAGGCCTCTGTAACGGGGGGGGGGGGGCGGACGGGCCAGGCCCTCCATGTGACACGCCGTGCGCATGGGGGCGACTATTGGGGCGACAGGCGAGTCAACGACGTTCACGCAGGCTCATGATCGTTGGCTGCTTGGCCCGCCAGTCTGTTTTTGAGACCGTGGCTTTTCCGGGGCCGAGGGGGGGGGGGGTTGCCATCAAGGCGCCTTTTTGGGATGGAATCCTCTGCTTGTGGGGGGGGACGGGGGTTTGGTTGTCCACCCGTTGAGTGGGGGGTGAAGGGGAGGGGGGGTCGCGGTTCCCCAGAGTATTCGAACTCCATCCGAAGTCGGCAAAACCGGTCGGATGGTTGCAGCTTCGCGGTGGTCTTTGGCGTTCCGCTGCGATCCATTGCTCTGCGTGTTGGTGGCCTGTGCGCTGGCATCGCCAGGTCTCACTCTTGTGACAGAAACGCACCTCCGGTCTTTTGGGCCACTGACGAGCCAAATTTCCTTCTGCGCTTTGGCGCTGTGGCCGTCCCCTGTGCCCACGTGCAATAGCTCGGCCTTCCTTCGGGTCGAAGGGGGCGCGTTCAAAAAACTGCGAGCGGCGGGTGGGGGTAGGGGGTAGGGCAGGGAATCGCTTGAAGGGGGGGGGACCCCCCCCCCCACTGCCCTGACTCTATACCCGAAAGGCATTCCCATACCCCAACACCAGCCCCAACCGCATGTCCAACCGCCAGAAACCGCCCCCCAACCGCTTTCACATCCCCTGTGACCGCTCTGCAACCGCTCTGGGACTGCCCCGATGCCCCCCCTCCCCTTCAAGCAAAGCCCTCGGGTAGGGCGCACCTCCGTGCGCGCCGATCGGGGCCATGCCGGCCCTACACCCCCCATCCATCGCCCCCTGCGTGCGATCCCGCTTTTCCAGTTCCCCTGGGGCCCATGGGGCAGGACGCGTCATAGCACAGTGCCGACCCCCCGCGCCCCAAGGGGCATGCCTCGAGAGGCTGCCCGACCGACGACCCCCGGGCGTCCCGCCGGGCATCTCCGGTGGTCCGCGCCTCCGCCCCCCCCGAGGGGTGCCTGCGGACTCCCCCGGGCACGCCCACGGCGGAGCGCGCAAGGGCCTGGACAGCCCCCCCCCTCGCGTGATGGCTGAGCGGGCGTGTGCCCCCCCTCTTTGGCTGTGAGGTTTCTTTTGTGATGAGGTCGATGACGGTTGGGCAACGGGTGCCGGCGGTTGGGGGTCAGGCAACGATGTGTTGCGTGTCGACCGATGCCATTGGCCTTCGGTGGTGACGCGTGGAACGCCAACCAATCCCCCGAGGCTTCAGTCCGGGACACCCCCCCCCCCCCCCCAGTGCCACGATGTGTGTCGTGCGACAGCGCTCCTCAGCGCGCGCCAGCACCGCAAACACCCGCTGTCACACAGGGGGGGGGGCGAGCCTCCGCGGACTCAGCAGTACTCTGCCTCAGCGCAGGAGCCTCACTTCTATAAACCGTCGGTCCCTCACGAAGCGGCAGCCCTCTCTGACCGTAGATGTCCCAGTCGCAGAGGTTGTGGTCGGGAGCGTGACACACGCCCAGTTCTGTGGGTCCGAGTGCCCCGGCCATTGGAATTGGTGGGCGTGACATCCCCCCCCCCCCCCCCCCGAGGGCCCCCCCGGTGTTGCAACATGCTGGCACACCCCTTCCCCTTGGGCAGGCCTCCCCACGGGGGGGGGCCTGTCAGCTTCGGGGGCGGGGCGGGGCTTGTACATCGACGCCCCCCTCCCCTTCCACCGGCAGCTCGGGACCTCTGCGATCGCGCACAAGCCCGGCAAGCGATCCCCCTTCCCACGGGGGCACTGCAAGGGGGGAGGGGGAGGGGAGGGGCGGGTCCCCATGTCACTCTGTCACCGTCCACGTGCGGTCGGAGCAGGGCCCGGGCAGGGGCGGCCTGGGGGAGGGGCTGGGGCCCTCTCGATGGCGGGCGCCATCCCAATCCAAATGCGCCCCACGGCGTACACCTGCTCTCCCCCGTCCCCCCTCCCCCTCTGCGCACGGCACTTGGACGCAGGCGTTGCGGGCCCCCCGGGGCCGGTGTGCGTGGGTTCAACGCGTCTGCCTCCGCAAAGGTCTGGAATGGCTGTCGGCCCGTCACCCCCCACGCACCCTCTTTAGGGGGAACTCGGCTGACCCCCCCCCCCCCCCCTGGGGGGGAACCGTCACTTGGCCCAGAAAGCATAGGAAATACTAGGCGCCGAAGGCGCCAAAGAAAATTTTTACAAGGCGCCGAAGCTGATTTGCACTGCGATACTATGGTACAGATTTGTGGTGCAATCCCCCCCCCCCCCGTTCACTTCTAGACCGTTCCCTCCCCCCTGGGGGGGAACCGGGCCTGACAAAAGGGGGGGGTATTGCAGGGGGGTGGGGTCGGTGATGAACGCCGTGGTGGTGGTGGGAGGGAGGGGGGGACACGGCCGGGGCCTAAAGCGGACATTCCACCCTGGCCATTGCCCCCCCCCCCCCCCCCATGCGACCCCCGCTCCCGACAACCCCGCGACTCCAGCGCACGGAGGCACTACCGACTTGGGCCAGCGCCAACCAAGCGCGACGCTAAGCTCAGAGCGTTGGGGACCTGAGGCCCGCCATGGACCCTCGGATGGCGGCGGTGCCCCGCTGCCCACGGGCAGACCCGGCGAACCCCGAAGCGACGTACTGCGAGGGCGGTGGGGCTCCAAGGCCATGCCCCGACCACCGCTAGAGAGGGGGCAGGGGTGGAGCGAACAGGGACACGCCCGGTCATAGACGGAGATTGCGATGGAGGCCGTGGGGAGGGCGGGCACAATGGGGGCATGAGTGGCGGGCCCACGCCCCACCTTTGGAGGTCCCTCCCCATGCAACCCCCTCCGCCCCCCCCCCCCTGCCCCTGCGTGTCAGACCATTGGCTCTGCACTGACATTGTCCGTACATGACACACAGCCTTTGGTCTTGCCGATACGCTGTGTGCGTGATATCAGACAACCGCTGTTCATAGGTGCTGGCAGACGGTGGTACTGGACCAACGGCCGGAAGTGCTGGTGCTGGGGCATTCAGTCATTCAGAACGGACCATTGCTCTCTCTCTCTCTCTCTCTCTCTCTCTCTCTCTCTCTCTCTCTCTCTCTCTCTCCCTCTCCCTCTCTCTCTCTCCCTCTCTCTCTCTCTCTCTCTCTCTCTCTCTCTCTCTCTCTCTCTCTCTCTCTCTCTCTCTCTCTCTCTCTCTCTCTCTCTCTCTCTCTCTCTCTCTCTCTCTCTCTCTCTCTCTCTCTCTCTCTCTCTCTCCAGCCCCTGTCGAGTCCGAGCAGCAACCCCAGCCATTCCGGTAGGGAGCACGGGCCAGAGGGAGCTCGTCGGTGGACCTGAGGAAGCTGGAGGCGGCCAGCGTGAGCAGTGGGCGATGAAAGGGGCGGGGAGCAGGCCAGGGTCCATTGCGGAAATAGCGGACTGACCATTGAGCCCCCCCCCCCCAAGGATGTATTAGAGCGGCTGACACCCATAGCAGGAGCACCCCCCCCCCCCCCCTGGGACCCCCTGGGACAAAGTGGGACACAACAAACGCTACGCCCCAAACTCAGTCCGAAGGCGACAATGCCCTGAACCCTGTAGAAGCAGCCCGACTCTTACCCCATCCAGGGACGAGGGACGGGACGAACTGCAAAGCACTGTCTGCGTGACACGGACAATCATGGAACTGAGATGGCGATGAAGGTCGTGAGGCAGGCGCGGCTGGAGCTAAGTGGCGGGTCCACACCTGACCAATTGAGGCCCTGGGACCCCCCCCCCTCCTCCCCTTCCACTGTTTCCAAAATCACCTTGAAGAGAGGTTGTTAGATGAAACGCAGGCGCAGGCGTCGTATACACCCCTTTTTTTGGGGTCGTTCGCGAAGCATACCACAACGTATGGTTTCTGACGCCTGACCCCTTGTAAAATCATCAATTGAGGACCAAAAATGATCCCCCAATCATTTTTTTGAATTTGACCCCCGTACCCCCTCGTACCTGAGTACCCCTTTTTTGGGGGGTGGGGGGGTGGGGGACAGGACCACCCATGGTTCCCCCATCCCGACCCAGTGTACCCCTGCACCGCCATTTCACACAACAGGAACATTGGCCGTTGAGGAGACCTGTTGACCCCACGGGGGGGGGGGGTCGGCCCGGAGATCGGACTCCTAGTGGGCCCCTGAGGCGTTACATAAAGTGCTGAGTGCGCAAAGGGGTGGGGGCACCCAGAGGGCCAACCCCGGGGCGCCTGCAACGCAACGTCTTTGTCCGTCCACCCTCAGGGGAACCTGCACCCAGTGGGCCACCACTGGGGCCCCTGATGCGTTCTGTGGAGCCACCAGTGCACGCAGGGGATCAGGCACCCAGGGAGCCAACCCTGGGCCCCTGCTGCACAGCGCCGTTGTTCGTCTGCCCCAGGGGATCCAGCACCCAGTGGGTCACCGCTGGGGCCCCTGAGGCGCCCTGTGGAAAGGAATGGTGGGCCAGGCAAGAGAAGGAACCTCCGACAACACCGGGGTGGGCAGAACCAAGGACGACGGCGCGGTCATGGTGCAGCGTAAAATCACCCAGGACACCATGCGGAGCAGGGCACCTGGGGCTCGCACACACAGAAACACAGAGAGGCAGGTTGTGGATGGCCTGAGGACGGAGGTGTGTGGACAGCAAAAGCAGTCAAACCCCCACAACAACCAGCACAACCCCAGTACACCAACTACTGGCCACCGGTGACGCGCCAACGGCAAATACTGCCACATCCAGCACAGTCTCAGCACACCAACGACTGGGCTCCACGAACGCGGAAACCACACCAGCAGGAGCACCAGCCGCAGCGGCCAACAGAAAGCAGCGACCTGACGCAATATGCAAAGGGGAGACCGGATGACTGTCCAGGGTCCGTAAAGAAGCAACAACCAGACGGAATGTCAGACAGGGGGGCGCCTCAAGCGTAGTGTGCGCGCAGTGCAACTATTTGGGTGTCTAGCCGTACTAGAGACCCATACTTTGAGATACTACGGGCCCCTAGGGGCATCATGGTGACCCCTAGCGGAGGTTTTGACTTCTGATTTTGTCCCCCGTTGTTTGGGGACCCCTGAGAATGCAGGGGTGACCCGATGAACCTTGAACATTCACCAAGGAGGAGGTGGCAAAAATGAACAAACAAACGGAAGACAAGATCCTGGAGATGTTGCTCCATGTACATGAGAAAAGCACCGGAGCTCACCCTCTTGACCTGCAAAAAGATGGTGTTGAGTGGTGGATTAAGCGTTGTGGCGGAACTCGGTCCTTAAGGATGCAAATCAGTTATATGGGTATTGATACCCACTCTGCGGAGGAGTTTTGGCTAAAGTATGGGCATGATGATTTACTTCCACGCGAACATTTGTTCCGCTTCTTTTTCTTCCTCAAGCACACTCCACCTCATAGGTGTGCTCATCTCCTCTCTGGAGCAACAGGGTGCTCTGAGGAGGCTTGGTGGGCAAGTGTGCATCGTGTTCGTTCTTGCTTGAATGGTGTTGTCGCTGAAATTCGATGGGCGGAAAGAGCTGGGGCAGTTTGGGTCACTTATTTCTAAGGGCGTTTCCAAGGGGTGTGCTTGGGGGCTGTTTGGGGGGAACATAGTCTAAAAGTAGCGCGCAGTGCGCGCGCAGTGCAAAGACTCCCCCAAAGGGGGTCAAAACTTCTTTGCGTATTGTGGCCGCTGTGTGTACATTTGGAACTACCCCCCCCCCTTTGCGCATGCACGGCCTTGTCTAAGCACGGGGTGGGCGTTGAACCGCCGTTTTGAGGAAATTTTGGGACCACTGTTTTTGTGGTCGAGAATGGAGGATTGGGTGTTTGTAGAGCGCCTGTACAGGGAAAGAGGGGCTCAGTCATGTCTGTGATGGTGCATTATGTTCATAACAACATTGTACTACACATTGCGACCCCCTGCTGTTTGTTTTGATGTGAATTTCACCCATGGCGAACAATGTTATTCCTGGCATGGTACGTTGGGAGCACTGGGGAGCCTGCGTCTGCCACTATCTGCCACTACCAGTGCCTCTCATTATGGGGACAACTACCCCCCCCCCCCTTTGTAATAGCTACGCCCTTGTCCAAGCTATAGTAGGCGTAGGGACCGTATTATTTCGGTACCTACTTTTAATTCGGTACACATGTAGTGCAGCCGCATAACACATGGGTTTGGTGACGGATTCTGATTCGGGGACGGACACCGATGAAGGTATACCCATTTCTGACCTCTTTTCCTCAACGGATGGTTCTAGTGACTCAGATGATAATCCCAATGCGGTTATTTGGGCTAAGGCTGCCCGAGCTGTGTGGGGAATGGCCCATGTCTTTGATGGGAAGTTGTACTTTACAAGAGACCACATGCAAGGCAATTTCATTCCCAAGAATTTGAACTTGCCCGAGCCAAAACCAGCCCCTAAACCTCGGCCAAAGGCATCTTCAAAGGCATCTTCAAGTGGTGAGCATGTGCAATTGTTCCGCATTGTATATGATCGCAAGAAGGGTTTCCAATCGGAACATTTGTAGGCTTCTCATGCCTCATTGCTTGTAGGAACATGGGTATGAACCTGAAAATTCATGTCTCAAACACTTTCTTGTGTTTCAATGCCTTTGGGAACGTGGGCGGAGGCTAAGGTGCACTCATACCATGCACTCACTCACGTGTGTGTCGGTAGTTGTATGTGTCGTGCGCAAGCCACGCCCTTGTCTACGCTACAGTAGGTGTAGGGACCGTATTAATTCCGTACTTTGGCATAGCTATTACAAAAGGGGGGGGGGGTAGGTGGATGCTGGATTACGATGATGGGGAATCACCGGACGTCTTGTACATTCACAATGCAACAAATTCGCAGGTGGGATGTTACACACTCCTAAGCATATTCCAACCTTCACGGCCACCGCCTTGCTATCTCTAGTAGACAACGTCCTTTGTGGATTCTCTTTATGAGCTAACCCTGCAATCGTGCTCTCGGATCAATGCAAATCACTAGCATGGCTGATCAGTAACGGCCCACATAGGGCTGCTACAAGCTCGGCCCCAATCGGGTCAAGGCAGAATATCTATCTTCCTAGAAGGCTGCCACCATCTTCCAACACACTTAGGCAACAACAGGTTGGGTTTGGCCATGGCCACCAACCACGAGGGGTATAAAGAATGTTGTGACGCCTGCATCAATGTAAGGTGGTTTCCTCCCTTCCTCCTTGACTGGGTTTCATTGCGTGGGCACTGCACGCAGTGCGCACGCAGTACCCACGCAGTGCATCGACATGCCTATAAGCAACCCCTTCCACTATAAGAGCCCGAGGTGTGTGGGGAATGGCCCATGTCTTTGATGGGAAGCTGTACTTTACAAGAGACCACATGCAAGGCAATTTTATTCCCAAGAATTTGAAGTTGCCCGAGCCAAAACCAGCCCCTAAACCTCGGGCAAAGGCATCTTCAAAGGCATCTTCAAGTGGTGAGCATGTGCAGTTGTTCCGCATTGTATATTATGGCAAGAAGGGTTTCAGATGCGAACATTTGTAGGCTTCTCATGCCTCATTGCTTGTAGGAACATGGGTATGAACCTGAAAATTCATGTTTGAACCACTTTCTTGTGTTTCAATGCCTTTGGGAACGTGGGCGGAGGTTAAGGTGCACTCATACCATGCACTCACTCACGTGTGTGTCGGTAGTTGTATGTGTCGTGCGCAAGCCACGCCCCTGTCTAAGCTACAGTAGGTGTAAGGACCGTATTATTTCCGTATTTTGGCGTAGCTATTACAAAGGGGGGGGGGGGTACATCCGTTTGAACCCGTTTCACCCAACGCCCCCGACAGTGAATGAGGACACGCAGAATATTTGGAGAGTTGCTGGTGCATTGACCATGCTTTGTGTAAGGTTCGAGGCCCGCGTGTGCTTTGCTGTCGTGCGCATGCACGGCCTTGTCTAAGCACGGGGTGGGCGTTGAACCGCCGTTTTGAGGAAATTTTGGGACCACTGTTTTTGTGGTCGAGAATGGAGGATTGGGTGTTTGTAGAGCGCCTGTACAGGGAAAGAGGGGCTCAGTCATGTCCGTGATGGTGCATTATGTTCATAACAACATTGTACTACACATTGCGACCCCCTGCTGTTTGTTTTGATGTGAATTTCAGCCATGGCGAACAATGTTATTCCTGGCATGGTACGTTGGGAGCACTGGGGAGCCTGCGTCTGCCACTATCTGCCACTATCAGTGCCTCTCATTATGGGGACAACTACCCCCCCCCCCCTTTGTAATAGCTACGCCCTTGTCCAAGCTATAGTAGGCGTAGGGACCGTATTATTTCGGTACCTACTTTTAATTCGGTACACATGTAGTGCAACCGCATAACACATGGGTTTGGTGACGGATTCTGATTCGGGGACGGACACCGATGAAGGTATACCCATTTCTGACCTCTTTTCCTCAACGGATGGTTCTAGTGAATCGGATTATAATCCCAATGCGGTTATTTGGGCTAAGGCTGCCCGAGCTGTGTGGGGAATGGCCCATGTCTTTGATGGGAAGTTGTACTTTACAAGAGACCACATGCAAGGCAATTTCATTCCCAAGAATTTGAAGTTGCCCGAGCCAAAACCAGCCCCTAAACCTCGGCCAAAGGCATCTTCAAAGGCATCTTCAAGTGGTGAGCATGTGCAATTGTTCCGCATGGTATATGATCGCAAGAAGGGTTTCCAATCGGAACATTTGTAGGCTTCTCATGCCTCATTGCTTGTAGGAACTTGGGTATGAACCTGAAAATTCATGTCTCAAACACTTTCTTGTGTTTCAATGCCTTTGGGAACGTGGGCGGAGGTTAAGGTGCACTCATACCATGCACTCACTCACGTGTGTGTCGGTAGTTGTATGTGTCGTGCACAAGCCACGCCCTTGTCTACGCTACAGTAGGTGTAGGGACCGTATTAATTCCGTACTTTGGCATAGCTATTACAAAAGGGGGGGGGGCAGGTGGATGCTGGATTACGATGATGGGGAATCACCGGACGTTTTGTGCATTCACAATGCAACAGATTCGCAGGTGGGATGTTACACACTCCTAAGCATATTCCAACCTTCATGGCCACCGCCTTGCTATCTCTAGTAGACAACGTCCTTTGTGGATTCTCTTTATGAGCTAACCCTGCAATCGTGCTCTCGGATCACTGCAAATCACTAGCATGGCTGATCAGTAACGGCCCACATAGGGCTGCTACAAGCTCGGCCCCAATCGGGTCAAGGCAGAATATCTATCTTCCTAGAAGGCTGCCACCATCTTCCAACACACTTAGGCAACAACAGGTTGGGTTTGGCCATGGCCACCAACCACGAGGGGTATAAAGAATGTTGTGACGCCTGCATCAATGTAAGGTGGTTTCCTCCCTTCCTCCTTGACTGGGTTTCATTGCGTGGGCACTGCACGCAGTGCGCACGCAGTACCCACGCAGTGCATCGACATGCCTATAAGCAACCCCTTCCACTATAAGAGCCCGAGGTGTGTGGGGAATGGCCCATGTCTTTGATGGGAAGTTGTACTTTACAAGAGACCACATGCAAGGCAATTTTATTCCCAAGAATTTGAAGTTGCCCGAGCCAAAACCAGCCCCTAAACCTCGGGCAAAGGCATCTTCAAAGGCATCTTCAAGTGGTGAGCATGTGCAGTTGTTCCGCATTGTATATTATGGCAAGAAGGGTTTCAGATGCGAATATTTGTAGGCTTCTCATGCCTCATTGCTTGTAGGAACATGGGTATGAACCTGAAAATTCATGTTTGAACCACTTTCTTGTGTTTCAATGCCTTTGGGAACGTGGGCGGAGGCTAAGGTGCACTCATACCATGCACTCACTCACGTGTGTGTCGGTAGTTCTATGTGTCGTGCGCAAGCCACGCCCCTGTCTAAGCTACAGTAGGTGTAAGGACCGTATTATTTCCGTATTTTGGCGTAGCTATTACAAAGGGGGGGGGGTACATCCGTTTGAAACCGTTTCACCCAACGCCCCCGACAGTGAATGAGGACACGCAGAATATTTGGAGAGTTGCTGGTGCATTGACCATGCTTTGTGTAAGGTTCGAGGCCCGCATGTGCTTTGCTGTCGTGCGCATGCACGGCCTTGTGTAAGCATGGGGTGGGCGTTGAACCGCCGTTTTGAGGAAATTTTGGGACCACTGTTTTTGTGGTCGAGAATGGAGGATTGGGTGTTTGTAGAGCGCCTGTACAGGGAAAGAGGGGCTCAGTCATGTCCGTGATGGTGCATTATGTTCATAACAACATTGTACTACACATTGCGACCCCCTGCTGTTTGTTTTGATGTGAATTTCAGCCATGGCGAACAATGTTATTCCTGGCATGGTACGTTGGGAGCACTGGGGAGCCTGCGTCTGCCACTATCTGCCACTATCAGTGCCTCTCATTATGGGGACAACTACCCCCCCCCCCCTTTGTAATAGCTACGCCCTTGTCCAAGCTATAGTAGGCGTAGGGACCGTATTATTTCGGTACCTACTTTTAATTCGGTACACATGTAGTGCAGCCGCATAACACATGGGTTTGGTGACGGATTCTGATTCGGGGACGGACACCGATGAAGATATACCCATTTCTGACCTCTTTTCCTCAACGGATGGTTCTAGTGACTCAGATGATAATCCCAATGCGGTTATTTGGGCTAAGGCTGCCCGAGCTGTGTGGGGAATGGCCCATGTCTTTGATGGGAAGTTGTACTTTACAAGAGACCACATGCAAGGCAATTTCATTCCCAAGAATTTGAAGTTGCCCGAGCCAAAACGAGCCCCTAAACCTCGGGCAAAGGCATCTTCAAAGGCATCTTCAAGTGGTGAGCATGTGCAATTGTTCCGCATGATATATGATCGCAAGAAGGGTTTTCAATCGGAACATTTGTAGGCTTCTCATGCCTCATTGCTTGTAGGAACTTGGGTATGAACCTGAAAATTCATGTCTCAAACACTTTCTTGTGTTTCAATGCCTTTGGGAACGTGGGCGGAGGTTAAGGTGCACTCATACCATGCACTCACTCACGTGTGTGTCGGTAGTTGTATGTGTCGTGCACAAGCCACGCCCTTGTCTACGCTACAGTAGGTGTAGGGACCGTATTAATTCCGTACTTTGGCATAGCTATTACAAAAGGGGGGGGGCCAGGTGGATGCTGGATTACGATGATGGGTAATCACCGGACATCTTGTACATTCACAATGCAACAAATTCGCAGGTGGGATGTTACACACTCCTAAGCATATTCCAACCTTCATGGCCACCGCCTTGCTATCTCTAGTAGACAACGTCCTTTGTGGATTCTCTTTATGAGCTAACCCTGCAATCGTGCTCTCGGATCAATGCAAATCACTAGCATGGCTGATCAGTAACGGCCCACATAGGGCTGCTACAAGCTCGGCCCCAATCGGGTCAAGGCAGAATATCTATCTTCCTAGAAGGCTGCCACCATCTTCCAACACACTTAGGCAACAACAGGTTGGGTTTGGCCATGGCCACCAACCACGAGGGGTATAAAGAATGTTGTGACGCCTGCATCAATGTAAGGTGGTTTCCTCCCTTCCTCCTTGACTGGGTTTCATTGCGTGGGCACTGCACGCAGTGCGCACGCAGTACCCACGCAGTGCATCGACATGCCTATAAGCAACCCCTTCCACTATAAGAGCCCGAGGTGTGTGGGGAATGGCCCATGTCTTTGATGGGAAGTTGTACTTTACAAGAGACCACATGCAAGGCAATTTTATTCCCAAGAATTTGAAGTTGCCCGAGCCAAAACCAGCCCCTAAACCTCGGGCAAAGGCATCTTCAAAGGCATCTTCAAGTGGTGAGCATGTGCAGTTGTTCCGCATTGTATATTATGGCAAGAAGGGTTTCAGATGCGAACATTTGTAGGCTTCTCATGCCTCATTGCTTGTAGGAACATGGGTATGAACCTGAAAATTCATGTTTGAACCACTTTCTTGTGTTTCAATGCCTTTGGGAACGTGGGCGGAGGTTAAGGTGCACTCATACCATGCACTCACTCACGTGTGTGTCGGTAGTTCTATGTGTCGTGCGCAAGCCACGCCCCTGTCTAAGCTACAGCAGGTGTAAGGACCGTATTATTTCCGTATTTTGGAGTAGCTATTACAAAGGGGGGTACAAAGGGGGGAAGGGGAGGGTCTGCTTTTGTCTACCTCATGATATAGTATTGTATGTATGTGCTGCAATTTGATCACTGGCTGATGTTGCCCTCTTTCCCACGCAAGAAGTCACCTGCACATTCTCCTCACAGACTTTTTGCGAAAGGCGCCTAGGGCCGTCTCGGCTCTTGACAAGCTTTTCCTCTCCTTCTTGTGATCTGCATGTGCTGCCTGTTGTGCTGATTTCGTCTCAACCAACACACACGTGACATCTCACACGTCACCATACGGGGATCCCTCGCCGTTGGCAGTAACGAGTACTGTCCGTTCGGCAGATACAACTTCACCGTGATCATCTGCAGCACTGTGTACTTCCCTCCCTGTTTGTATTAATCCCTTGAGTACTTTGAAGTAGCTCTAACGATGGCTTCTACATCAGCGGCGAGCGGCGGCAACGGAGGACGCGAAAAAGGTGGAAAAGGAGGCAAAGGCCGCGGACGAATCATCATTTGCGGGAACTGTCACAAGAGTGGTCATTATTCGTACGACTGTCCTGAACGTGGAGATGCAGAACCAGCCAAGCCTCCGAGTCCTTGTACGTGGTGCGGCGGCGACCACTGGTCATATTCTTGCGACACTGCTGCGAAACGCCGCTCTCAGGGCGTGTGTCTGAAATGTGGCGACCCCAATCATTGGCTCCGTGCTTGCCCCCACCACACTGCTGAGACACAGGCCGCAACGTTGAATGTATGGTGCCTCAGATGTGGCAACACAGACCACTCCACAAGCCGCTGTCCTACTACCTCTGCTCCGGTACACAATCCAAGCGAGTCTGATGATATCCGCGTCTGTACTTGGTGTGGAGTACTGGGACATGACATAAGTGACTGCTTCCGCCGAGTTCCTAGCCAGGTCAAGGAATATGGTTCAAAATTTGCCACTCTCGATGACCGCATCACTGAGGAACTTGCTCCCATCAAAAAGGCTCTGGCTCAGTATGATACTCTCAGCTCTGATGTGAAGCAACTGACTACCAGGGTAGACCACCTGTACACATGGAAAGCCAGCACCGATACCACGCTGAAATCTGTTCAAGCAAAAGAGACTGAGTTTGATAAACTCCTGGATGGTCTGCCCACGTGGAAACGACAAGTTGACGCCAGTCTCCATAATGGACAGGCACGCTTTGATGACTTCCTATCCAAACACTGGCAGCCAGTAAAGAAGAAATTTGACCAGATGCTTGAGGAGTGGCAGGCCTGTGGTAGAGAAAAACGCACGCGCGTCGTTGCTGAGATTTCTGACGATGATGACGAGAGAGACCTCTATGACCCTGCCAACGATGACAAGGCAGTACCAATGGCAGAGCGTGATGGTGCTCCAGCTCCCAGCAGGTCCCCAAAACGGCCCAAAGGACAACAGCCATGGCTAAAGATCAAACCTCTCACATCAGATGATCCGCAATGGACAGAACAACTGCTGGATGTACTACTGCAGGAGTGGCAGGAGCGGTATACCACTCGACTACGTGCCTGGCTACAAGTCCATTCCACAGACGAAATGGTCGCTACTGTTGAGTCCATAAGTGGTTGTGAGAACACACGCGCGCGCAATAGCTGCATTCGATCCGTCCTGAAAAGCGCACAAGTGCATCCACACATTTTTTCCGACCAAGACAGGGGAGGCCAGAGCCGCTGATCTGCCCTGACGAAGGTGCCTTCGATGATGTCATCACCGATGTTCAA
This sequence comes from Eutreptiella sp. 'Long Island Sound 2002', assembly GCA_964036045.1. NCBI lineage: Eukaryota > Euglenozoa > Euglenophyceae > Eutreptiales > Eutreptiaceae > Eutreptiella > Eutreptiella sp. 'Long Island Sound 2002'. Next base: position 11,934,385 of record OZ038381.1, read on the forward strand.
TCACATCTACAGCATCTAATGGCTGACGTCTCCCTCGCACAACACATACTGCGTGCCACCACATCATGCACTCCTGTCACAAAGCAATATTATCACCCCATGAGGATACCACACATGTCCGACACACACAGCATAACACAATACGGCCTGACTAACACACAAGCGCGCGCATACCTCATGTATCACGCCATCGACAATAAAACAGATCACGCCATACGTGACATACAAACTGCCATTGACACTCTCAAGCAGGGTGCATCTGCACAGACTGCTCTGTGGCACCGGTGCAGACAATTGGACGTCTCTACTACCCCCCCCCCCCGTCCGCCAGCACATGCTGTACGATTCATTTCTGCTACGCTACAAGCCCATCAACTGTGGTTCCACGTTTCATGTCTCTTGCAAATTAGTAACCAGCCACTAGACCATCAGCACCAATTTTACAAGTACATTCCCCAGCATGAAGAGATAACAGCTTACGCCATCTGGTCTGATGTAAGTGACTGTGTGCCTACCCTGCAGCAAACCATGTTACTCTGGATCTGGTGTAGACCACAGGAGGCACACACAATGCTCCATAGCCTGCCCTACATGATGTTGATTGCTCAAGCTGACTTTCACGTGACCGCATGGTCCTTGTATGCTACTCCTGAGGCATGCACGTCCTTAGACCACATCCAACACAGTCGCATACGTGCCTTTTTCCAAAGCCGAAAAAAACATTATGTTCTGCCTGATGCCATTATACCCGACCGTGAGTCTGTCTGCCGACTATGCACACATTGCATACGTCACGCACACACACACAAGCAGTTGGGTAATTGGGCTGCTGCAATGCAGTTCCGCATGAAGTACCTCCCCTATGAGTCTCATTTTTCCCTGAAAATGATCCGAGCTGCTTCTCGTGTTCACTCGTGGGATATATCTGTACCACCTCCTGATGAATTCATTTATGCTATTTTGCACTTGCATATGATATGCATATATGTTGGGCGTACCCACCTTGCTCTGATTCAACGCCTTCGGAAACACATTACCACTGCCTTGGCACACGCCGAGGACTGTCGGTTACACCAGCTCCTACGGACCACCAACTTGGAGGACTGGTACATTGTACCTTTACAGGCAGTCTGGGGTAAATTGCCAGCAGCCATTGCTGAGCGGGCCTGGTGGGACAAGTACAGACGATGGGCCATCAACGACCTACCGCCTGCAATCCCACATGAAAACGGAAAACCCTGTAAAAAGGTACCACACCGCGCTGTACAAGTATTCCGTAGCCTGTCTGTTGCAAAGGCTGACAAAGATTTTGTCCGGACTGCTGCTCTGCAGAAGGAAGCTGCTAACATTGCACGAGAACTGCAGATTCCTCTTTTCATGCCTGCATATGTGAGAGTCCCATACCTCAATGGAGAGCAAAAACCTGCCTTTGCACGCATCATCACCCGCATGCTACGCAGAGTCCAATGCACTTCCTGGGAACGTCAGGCCCTGAAGTCACGGATCTTCCTGGTGCGCACAGTCCCACACACGACCCGTTCTATTTTTGAACGTCACAGCAACAAGTGTGAGCGAATCGATGTTCCACCCCCCTGTCACTGTGACGACATACATCGTGGTATCTGGGAATTAGGGGGCACTGTCACACTGCATCAGGGTCACTTTGCACTTTTGCCTGTCACCCTGAACTACAAAGAACAGGTGCTACGTTCCAAAGATCCACTCCCTATCCGTGGGGCAGATGCCCGTACCAAGGCTATTTCTGAATGCGTTGCTCTTGCACGCATGCTGAATGTCCCGTTTCCTGAGAACTGGGAAGTGTCACTGCCCCAGCATCTTTTTCCTGAAACTGGGAATATGCTGAACTGGGCACAACATATTGCAGAGCAAGTTTCCACTGTAGCCATTGTTCGTGTCGTTGACAAATTCCCTGGAGCACTGTGGGGCTTTTGCCGCAATTGGATGTGGCAGCAACTACAACAGTTTCTTTGCAAGGAAAAATACCAGTCACACCACACTTCGCCAAAACAAATCATACAGGGCCTTACTGAACTGCTCACCAGACGCACCTGGTCGGTATCTCGAGACGCTCGTATGGCACTGCTGTATTTAATTGGCAAGGGAAAGTCACTATGCCTGCCTGCCATCACTTGGCGTCCAATTTGTGCTGTTTCCAGGCCCGTCATACCCAGACACCGGCTGCGCCTTGCTGCGCGTGCATTTTCATGTTTCTTGCGAGTTTTGACCAGCGAAATTACTGGCTGTTTTCACCACCATCACGTACACAGCGTCGCTGCCTGGTACGAATGGCTGGATACCTGGTCGTGTGATTACATCGGTGAAGCCGATTGTAAAGACCAGTTTAATAACGTAGACCCCAAACTGGTTGTACAGTACCTCCGGGACAGCACAGAATGGCTTAAAACACAACGCAAGTGGCGAGCCACACAAATGTGCTGGTCTATCCATAAGACCGACAAGACAATGGATCGTGCTGGCAAAGCCACTGATTTTAACTTTTCTGTCATTACACATGAGGACTTAATTCAACTGATTGAATTCTCCTTGTGTCGCGACAATTTCTGTTGGGCTGCTGGACAGGTTTGGCAGCGACTTTTCGCCATACCAATGGGCGGATCTTTTAGCGCACAATCCGCCGATCTATATTGTATATGGGCATTCCACTTGCACAAGGCACGATCCAGACAATGGGGCGTTCTCAGTACGTCTTCTGGAGGGTATCCTATATGGCGCACTGCCACGGGTCGCCTTATGGCCTTAGCCCAGTTCCGAGACAATATTATTGTAGCTTCTAGAGGCCCACGCGCTGCGGACGCCATGCGCGAAGTGTGCGGTACATTGTCTACGGTGTGGAAGCTACCCGTACTTTGCCCCTGCATGGATAAACCTACAGACCAGTGCAAGTCGATGTGCATGACCGGCGAACTTTGTGCCTTAGGCATATGTATGCACCGCGCAAACGGCCAAGGCTCTTGTGTTGCACATCCATCTGCATTCACTGCCAATTGGTCCCTGAAGCTAGGGCCCCCACTACAGTCTTCCTGGGCCGTACAAGACAGCGCGCTGGCTAACTTATACACCAGCGTCCTCGTAAATTGTCTTCCTTTTGTTCGCTCCTGGGGGGGTCTACTTCTCAGTTGCGCTGCATGGATCAATATGGGACTCCTGTGCGGACATTCTACGGCAGTCACACTGCGTGCTGCCCATCGCGCCTTGACACGGGTTGTAGCCCGCACCCCCTATGCCATAGGTCCCAGCCGCAGGTGTATCGCTTTTCCGATGCCCTCTTTGCCTTCTACGAAACAGCATATCGCCGGCCTAGTGTGCACCTGGCTCAGCCGCTGCGCACATTGGGACGACTACCGATATGCGTCATTTCATGTTTCACACCCGGGTGGGCATCATGACTGGTGCGCTGATTGGAACACGGACTGGGTTGTGCTACAGAGCATCGCCAACCTCCCACCTTCCGGTGGGAGGGGAGGGGAGGGTCTGCTTTTGTCTACCTCATGATATAGTATTGTATGTATGTGCTGCAATTTGATCACTGGCTGATGTTGCCCTCTTTCCCACGCAAGAAGTCACCTGCACATTCTCCTCACAGACTTTTTGCGAAAGGCGCCTAGGGCCGTCTCGGCTCTTGACAAGCTTTTCCTCTCCTTCTTGTGATCTGCATGTGCTGCCTGTTGTGCTGATTTCGTCTCAACCAACACACACGTGACAGCTCACACGTCACCATACGGGGTACATCCGTTTGAACCCGTTTCACCCAACGCCCCCGACAGTGAATGAGGACACGCAGAATATTAGGAGAGTTGCTGGTGCATTGACCATGCTTTGTGTAAGGTTCGAGGCCCGCGTGTGCTTTGCTGTCGTGCGCATGCACGGCCTTGTCTAAGCACGGGGTGGGCGTTGAACCGCCGTTTTGAGGAAATTTTGGGACCACTGTTTTTGTGGTCGAGAATGGAGGATTGGGTGTTTGTAGAGCGCCTGTACAGGGAAAGAGGGGCTCAGTCATGTCCGTGATGGTGCATTAAGTTCATAACAACAGTGTACTACACATTGCGACCCCCTGCTGTTTGTTTTGATGTGAATTTCAGCCATGGCGAACAATGTTATTCCTGGCATGGTACGTTGGGAGCACCGGGGAGCCTGCGTCTGCCACTATCTGCCACTATCAGTGCCTCTCATTATGGGGACAACTACCCCCCCCCCCCTTTGTAATAGCTACGCCCTTGTCCAAGGTATAGTAGGCGTAGGGACCGTATTATTTCGGTACCTACTTTTAATTCGGTACACATGTAGTGCAGCCGCATAACACATGGGTTTGGTGACGGATTCTGATTCGGGGACGGACACCGATGAAGATATACCCATTTCTGACCTCTTTTCCTCAACGGATGGTTCTAGTGACTCAGATGATAATCCCAATGCGGTTATTTGGGCTAAGGCTGCCCGAGCTGTGTGGGGAATGGCCCATGTCTTTGATGGGAAGTTGTACTTTACAAGAGACCACATGCAAGGCAATTTCATTCCCAAGAATTTGAAGTTGCCCGAGCCAAAACGAGCCCCTAAACCTCGGGCAAAGGCATCTTCAAAGGCATCTTCAAGTGGTGAGCATGTGCAATTGTTCCGCATGGTATATGATCGCAAGAAGGGTTTCCAATCGGAACATTTGTAGGCTTCTCATGCCTCATTGCTTGTAGGAACTTGGGTATGAACCTGAAAATTCATGTCTCAAACACTTTCTTGTGTTTCAATGCCTTTGGGAACGTGGGGGGAGGTTAAGGTGCACTCATACCATGCACTCACTCACGTGTGTGTCCGTAGTTGTATGTGTCGTGCACAAGCCACGCCCATGTCTACGCTACAGTAGGTGTAGGGACCGTATTAATTCCGTACTTTGGCATAGCTATTACAAAAGGGGGGGGGCCAGGTGGATGCTGGATTACGATGATGGGGAATCACCGGACATCTTGTACATTCACAATGCAACAAATTCGCAGGTGGGATGTTACACACTCCTAAGCATATTCCAACCTTCATGGCCACCGCCTTGCTATCTCTAGTAGACAACGTCCTTTGTGGATTCTCTTTATGAGCTAACCCTGCAATCGTGCTCTCGGATCAATGCAAATCACTAGCATGGTTGATCAGTAACGGCCCACATAGGGCTGCTACAAGCTCGGCCCCAATCGGGTCAAGGCAGAATATCTATCTTCCTAGAAGGCTGCCACCATCTTCCAACACACTTAGGCAACAACAGGTTGGGTTTGGCCATGGCCACCAACCACGAGGGGTATAAAGAATGTTGTGACGCCTGCATCAATGTAAGGTGGTTTCCTCCCTTCCTCCTTGACTGGGTTTCATTGCGTGGGCACTGCACGCAGTGCGCACGCAGTACCCACGCAGTGCATCGACATGCCTATAAGCAACCCCTTCCACTATAAGAGCCCGAGGTGTGTGGGGAATGGCCCATGTCTTTGATGGGAAGTTGTACTTTACAAGAGACCACATGCAAGGCAATTTCATTCCCAAGAATTTGAAGTTGCCCGAGCCAAAACCAGCCCCTAAACCTCGGGCAAAGGCATCTTCAAAGGCATCTTCAAGTGGTGAGCATGTGCAGTTGTTCCGCATTGTATATGATCGCAAGAAGGGTTTCAGATGCGAACATTTGTAGGCTTCTCATGCCTCATTGCTTGTAGGAACATGGGTATGAACCTGAAAATTCATGTTTGAACCACTTTCTTGTGTTTCAATGCCTTTGGGAACGTGGGCGGAGGCTAAGGTGCACTCATACCATGCACTCACTCACGTGTGTGTCGGTAGTTGTATGTGTCGTGCGCAAGCCACGCCCCTGTCTAAGCTACAGTAGGTGTAAGGACCGTATTATTTCCGTATTTTGGCGTAGCTATTACAAAGGGGGGGGGGGTACATCTGTTTGAAACCGTTTCACCCAACGCCCCCGACAGTGAATGAGGACACGCAGAATATTTGGAGAGTTGCTGGTGCATTGACCATGCTTTGTGTAAGGTTCGAGGCCCGCGTGTGCTTTGCTGTCGTGCGCATGCACGGCCTTGTCTAAGCACGGGGTGGGTGTTGAACCGCCGTTTTGAGGAAATTTTGGGACCACTGTTTTTGTGGTCGAGAATGGAGGATTGGGTGTTTGTAGAGCGCCTGTACAGGGAAAGAGGGGCCCAGTCATGTCCGTGATGGTGCATTATGTTCATAACAACATTGTACTACACATTGCGACCCCCTGCTGTTTGTTTTGATGTGAATTCCAGCCATGGCGAACAATGTTATTCCTGGCATGGTACGTTGGGAGCACTGGGGAGCCTGCGTCTGCCACTATCTGCCACTATCAGTGCCTCTCATTATGGGGACAACTACCCCCCCCCCCCTTTGTAATAGCTACGCCCTTGTCCAAGCTATAGTAGGCGTAGGGACCGTATTATTTCGGTACCTACTTTTAATTCGGTACACATGTAGTGCAGCCGCATAACACATGGGTTTGGTGACGGATTCTGATTCGGGGACGGACACCGATGAAGATATACCCATTTCTGACCTCTTTTCCTCAACGGATGGTTCTAGTGACTCAGATGATAATCCCAATGCGGTTATTTGCGCTAAGGCTGCCCGAGCTGTGTGGGGAATGGCCCATGTCTTTGATGGGAAGTTGTACTTTACAAGAGACCACATGCAAGGCAATTTCATTCCCAAGAATTTGAACTTGCCCGAGCCAAAACCAGCCCCTAAACCTCGGCCAAAGGCATCTTCAAGGGCATCTTCAAGTGGTGAGCATGTGCAATTGTTCCGCATGGTATATGATCGCAAGAAGGGTTTCCAATCGGAACATTTGTAGGCTTCTCATGCCTCATTGCTTGTAGGAACTTGGGTATGAACCTGAAAATTCATGTCTCAAACACTTTCTTGTGTTTCAATGCCTTTGGGAACGTGGGCGGAGGCTAAGGTGCACTCATACCATGCACTCACTCACGTGTGTGTCGGTAGTTGTATGTGTCGTGCACAAGCCACGCCCCTGTCTACGCTACAGTAGGTGTAGGGACCGTATTAATTCCGTACTTTGGCATAGCTATTACAAAAGGGGGGGGGGTAGGTGGATGCTGGATTACGATGATGGGGAATCACCTGACGTCTTGTACATTCACAATGCAACAAATTCGCAGGTGGGATGTTACACACTCCTAAGCATATTCCAACCTTCATGGCCACCGCCTTGCCATCTCTAGTAGACAACGTCCTTTGTGGATTCTCTTTATGAGCTAACCCTGCAATCGTGCTCTCGGATCAATGCAAATCACTAGCATGGCTTATCAGTAACGGCCCACATAGGGCTGCTACAAGCTCGGCCCCAATCGGGTCAAGGCAGAATATCTATCTTCCTAGAAGGCTGCCACCATCTTCCAACACACTTAGGCAACAACAGGTTGGGTTTGGCCATGGCCACCAACCACGAGGGGTATAAAGAATGTTGTGACGCCTGCATCAATGTAAGGTGGTTTCCTCCCTCCCTCCTTGACTGGGTTTCATTGCGTGGGCACTGCACGCAGTGCGCACGCAGTACCCACGCAGTGCATCGACATGCCTATAAGCAACCCCTTCCACTATAAGAGCCCGAGGTGTGTGGGGAATGGCCCATGTCTTTGATGGGAAGTTGTACTTTACAAGAGACCACATGCAAGGCAATTTTATTCCCAAGAATTTGAAGTTGCCCGAGCCAAAACCAGCCCCTAAACCTCGGCCAAAGGCATCTTCAAAGGCATCTTCAAGTGGTGAGCATGTGCAGTTGTTCCGCATTGTATATGATCGCAAGAAGGGTTTCAGATGCGAACATTTGTAGGCTTCTCATGCCTCATTGCTTGTAGGAACATGGGTATGAACCTGAAAATTCATGTTTGAACCACTTTCTTGTGTTTCAATGCCTTTGGGAACGTGGGCGGAGGCTAAGGTGCACTCATACCATGCACTCACTCACGTGTGTGTCGGTACTTCTATGTGTCGTGCGCAAGCCACGCCCTTGTCTACCCTACAGTAGGTGTAGGGACTGTATTATTTCCGTATTTTGTAGCCATTGCAAAGGGGGGGGGGTACATCCGTTTGAACCCGTTTCACCCAACGCCCCCGACAGTGAATGAGGACACGCAGAATATTTGGAGAGTTGCTGGTGCATTGACCATGCTTTGTGTAAGGTTCGAGGCCCGCGTGTGCTTTGCTGTCGTGCGCATGCACGGCCTTGTCTAAGCACGGGGTGGGCGTTGAACCGCTGTTTTGACCGGACTTTTGGGACTGTGGTTGTGCTTGCGCAAGGCGGGGGGGTGGGTAGGTTGTGAAGATCTTTTTTCTTGTATATGAACCCCTAACCCATGGTGGGGTCCCGGGTCCCAACTCCGGATACCGCCCATTTGCCCCCCCCCCCCCCACTTTCTGAGTGTCTATTTTTTTTCGGTGTCTTTTTGTCCATGCTTGCCCGGGCCGCTGGGCCTTGACAACTTGCCGCCGACGTCACCTCCCTGTCCCCCTGACCGCATGAGTGTCCGGGACACCCAAGCCCGTCTGGCCACACCAGGCGATGAGATCATCGTCCCTGCCGACGTCGCCCAATTGGCGTGTTTGGCAGCCATGGATGACGCCGATTACATCATCCAGGATGAAGTGGTGCTGAAGAGTGGGGTTACAGAGGCTGCCTCCCTGTCGTTCGACCTCTTCAAGGACTGCGACTCGTCCGAAAAACTAGCTGCCGTCTCTTACGGCAGTTGCCCCAACGTTGTGCTCGTTGGGGAAATGACTGAGTATGAAAAAATTCAAAATGCGATTAAGAGGCTGCTTACTGATCTGCCCATGCTGGGCCGCTTTGTTGCCATCCTGCTTGAACCTGTCAGCGTTGATGATGACAAGCCATCGTTTCTCAATCGGGCACTCGCCTTCAATTCCAACTTGCCTTTCGGTCGCGACAAGCTGCAAGTGGCAGAAAGGTCTCTCATGCACATACACACACATGGTCCATTTGATATGTGGATTGCATGCAGCACCAGGGACTCCAGGAACCTGTCGCCGTGCCCAACGTACAAGCTCCTGCGACTTATGACACCTGGGGCACAGGTTTAGAAAGTGGTGTTCCATGAGCCCGATGTGCGGGACAATCAGTACGCCATCCAGGTCCACAATGACCTGATCAATGGGCTGTTCGGGTCTATCGGCCTGAACTCTGATGAAGTCCATCTCCTTCTGGGAACAGACCCACGGAACTCAAAGTTGCTTTTCACGGAGCTGAATGAGGAACAAGTGAATACCGTGGTTTCACAATTCGGATCCAAGCCAAGGTTCCAGAGTCAGCCAGTAGAATGGTATCGTGGGGCCAACTTGACAAACATGTCTGCTGTCTATGAGGTTTGGATAAAGAAGACACACAAGGAAACACGGTCGCCCATGCTGTATGCCTCAGTTCTTGCAATGTTCTGGACGATCCCGGGCGTCTTATAAGCGCAGTCGCCAGTGAAAATCCATGTGTTGGGCCCAAGTAAGCTACTGCTGGGTCTCACAGAAACTGGGCAGTCGCTGTTGAAGACAAGGTATCGTGAGCTGGTGGCGGCCATCGGGGCTGTCTTCAAGGACCTGAAGATAGGACAGTTCCTCGACACAGACATCATCTCCAAGCCCACTGTCCCCTCGACGTGGAAGAAGGAACTGGTGGGCACATTGTACATCTTGGATGTGGCACCTTGGTGGTATCTCTCGGATCGGACTGAGGCCCTTGCTCCTTCGGTATAGTGCCGGTACATCGCGGACCGTGTCAAGTGCAGTGTTGGGGAGATGCGCACGGCCACATGGCGGCTGACCGTGGAAAGTGTGTCCTAGCTAATTGGGAAAGTCTACTTGTCGGATTCTGGAATGCCTCCCATGTTTGTTATCTCCGAGGCGGACTATGAGGCGCGCAAAAAGTGTATCACAGACCGGCCCGGGAGCACAGATGACGCCAAGACATGCAAGCAAGGCTTAATCACGGCAGGTGAAATGGCCAAGGCCATGGAGTTGGACGATCAAGTCGACAAGGTCATCAGCTCCCTCAAACGCAAGCGGGACTTGAAGGAGGATGAGGCTTCGTCGTCCAATGGAGTAGCAAGATGACGTCTGCATCAAGCATCCCTCTGAGCAGCACGCTCAGAGTTTTGTCCCAAAATGTCAATGGACTTCAAACAAAAATAACCATGGGAAAGCGAAAGCAAACTCGAATAGTGGCCCGAGGGTCACTGCTTCGGTCCCTGGAGGTGTATTTCTTCGCCATCCAAGAGCCCAACTTCGTCACGGCGGAGGATCGTCAGGCGGGCACGCGGTGCCTATCAAAGTACGGGTATGGCTTGGACGGACCACTCCATGAAGAAGGACGGGGAGGAGTGGCACTGGCGTGGAAAACATCCAAGTGGGCATTACAATCAATGAATTTCTTGTCTCCCAGGGCGCTGAAAGCCTCACTGTCGAGTGGTCCACTAGAGATCACTTTGGTGGTGGTCCATTTCCATCACAAGCACACGCGACGTCAGTCGCAATGGAAAGACATCGCCAAGGAGTTGCATGGACCGAACCTGATTTTATGTGCTGATCACAACAGTCTAGTAGTGAAACATAGGGACGCCTTTGCGCCCCCAGAGTTTGAGCATGACACGTCTTTACGTGCCCGAGAACAAGAGGTTGCAACCTTGGTGAAAGCGGGTTTGCAGGACGTTTGGGTGGACATCCATTGTCCAACTCTGAAGGATATCAAGGACAAAGAGTCATCGTGTCCAACGGGCTTCACGTACGGCTACCCTTGGGAAGGAGAGCGGCTCGATCCATAGAGATTACGCCGCATTGACCGCATACACACGACATCGGAATTGTTGAGCTTGGCGACTAGCGTATACCCCATGTTCGCTGCCTTGAGACCACAAGGCGATCCTGGCTGAATTCACACCCGCATCCTTCGAAACGGAGGGCACGATTCCCAGATTCTACTGTCCAGAGACAATCCTCCAAGACTCCGAGGCAATGGAAGACCTGGAGACCTCCCTCAAGTCTATCACCTCGACGGGAGACCAATGGTGGGAAGATGCATTGGGCTGCATCCAAACGAAGGCGGTCAATTACCAAAGGGAACACAAAAACAAAAAGCAGTCAGTTGAGCTTCAAGCTCTACGGCTCCTACGTGTCTCCACGAGGGACTCCGTCACACCGGCGGTCTATCAGTTTCTTTCATCGCTGGAAATTGCAGCAACAGAGGCGGCAACGGCCTACACCCTCCTGGTTGGGGTATATGAAAAAGCACAACGTGACAGAACGGGCATGGAAACACTCTCCAAGCTCAAGGGGGTGATCACGTCAGGGGAAACATGGGGAGACCTGAGAACACGAAGAAATGAATTGTACCGGCTGATGCGGGAGCTGCAGGAACGAAAGAAACTCCAGCAGCTGGTGTCCCGGGCAGGCACAACAGTACGCGGAGCAAAGACGGTGGCCAAAGAGCTGGTGGAACATTGGGACCGAGTGTCCACCCCAACGGGAGCCACGGAGGAAGAATGTATGGCCTACGTGAAGGCGTTAGGAGTGGAACAGCGGCTGCGCAAGGCAGGTCGACTCCTATTCAAGCAGCTTTCCCTGGACACAGTACATGAAGGTCTCAAGAGGTTGAACAGCAACAGCTCACTGGACTGGACGGCTTCTCAGCAAAATTCTTCAAGAGGTTCCCAGAAAGTTTCGAACCGCAAATGTATGAGTCACTAAAGCGCTTCCTCGACACGGGTGCAATGCCGGAGACATGGACTTCGGGAGTGGTGACAATGATCCCCAAGACAAAAGCAATGCAAACGCCAGACTCTCTCCGACCAATCGCACTGCAAACGACACGACAGAAGTGGCTCACCAACATTCTCCTGATCCAGTTGGAGGATGTACTTCTCCACTGCATCCCGTCACAGCATACGGGCTTCCTTCGTCACAGAAGTATCCTCCAGGATGTCTATGGCTCACGGGCTCTCTGGGATGGCTTATGTGAAGGAGCAGCGTTGTCAGTGGACTTCAAAAATGCGTTCCCCACGATGTCTCACGAGATGGTGGCGGCGGCTTTGGGTCTAATGTGCATACCGTTCCTGTACATCCGACTGATACTGCATCTTTTACGTGCACCGTATCTGTACTCAGTTGGTAAGGGATAGGTCCCAGGGGTCTACCACCATCCGCGTGCGGGCACGCGCCAGGGAGACCCACTCTCCCCGGCACTGTTCTCCTTGGTGGCGTCCTTTGTGATTTTCCCGCTACAAGACCTGGATCCATGACTAACTATCATGATGTATGCAGATGACGTCATCATCTTCTTGGACGTACAGGCCAATCCGCAGCTGCTGGGGAAGGTATGGAAAGTGGTGTCCTGCTTTGGACAGTTTTCTGGGCTGAAGGTCAACTTGAACAAAACGGCGGCGATAGTTCGCAATTGTGGGGGAATGGAGTGGGCGAGGTGCTTTCGAGACATTGGGGTGGACGTCAAAAACTTCGTCAAGTATCTGGGTGTACGCTTGGGAAATATACGGCACCACCAAGATGACCAGGGATGGGGGCTGACAATAGAACAGGCCTTTGCACCAGCATTGCAAGAGGCCTTTCGTCGCGCACGGGTGGTATCCACGCTGCAGTTGTCGATGGACGAACGTGCCTTCATGCTGACATCATGGATCCTACCAGTTGTGGCCCGGGTATCCAAGGCATATTATGCCCCAGCCCCAGTGACCAGGCAGCTGAAGCTGGTATACCACGTGACCATGGGCACCAACAGTTGGGGAATCACTCTGCCAATCCTCTCACGGCCACAGACGCACGGGGGACTGGCAGTGCCGGAGCCAGAGCTGTTTCTCATGCACCAGGCAGCGGCTCCGTTCGTCAGCCTCTTGGGAGAGCCTCACAAGTATCCCAACAAGGCAGTGGAGACCTCCTATGCATGGGCGACAACAATTGGGTTCACACCGTCCCAAGACAACCTCCCATATATCCAGCTGGGCATGGTTCGGACGGCGGAGCTGACGTTCTTGGGATGGTAGGCAAAGGCACACTCATATATCCAATGGGTGGCCCCACAGGTGGCCCCCGCGAAAGATCGGGACCAGCTGCCACTGTGGCACTCTGTATACTTTCGAAATGAATTCAACTGCTCCTACTACAACATGAAAATGATCCGGCAGGGAGTACTAACGTGGGGTCAATTGCAATCCTTGGAAGACGTGAGGCTGTTGAATGCTCTGCCTTGAACATGGAAAGGGATGTACAATCATGGCGGACGACTCCTCAATAAAGTCTCATCACAAGGGGGGTTTGATACCCCCACAGTCCACGCCCAAAACTGGACCAGAGCATAGCTGCTTTAGTTCTACGCCTCACAGCCAGGGGTCCGCGACCCACAAACACCAGAGGTATGGGAGCAATGGGCACAAGCACAGCTACCGCCGAGGGTGCGGGACTTTGCACAAAGAGTGCCGTGGCACAAACTGACCGTGCATGCAAGAGTCTGCAAGAGGTCGGGCACAGACAAGTGCCCGATATGCTCTCAAAAGGAGACGGTCAAGCACGCGATGGTCGAGTGCTCCATGTTCAAAGCGGCGGCGGCGGTGATACAGCGCTACTATGGCCGGGTAGAAACTGGGAACGGGAAGTCTGCAGTCCGAGACATGATGGAATCCGACCAACAGGAGTGGTTGCTGAGCACGAATCAAGGCTTGGCAATGTGGTCGGCGAGAAGTGCCCACTGGCGATATCGATGCGAAGTCAAAGCAGGAGCATCACCGATGTTCACATCGTACCTGACAACCTGGCTCACGGAGCTGTGTGAATGGGTTGGGTTTTACTCAGGAGAGCGCAGGGAGCAGTGGAGAGGCTTCAAGCAGTCACTGGAGCAACTTCGAGATACGGGAGTGCAGCCGCGACAAGGGGAAGTACGAGTAAATGGGGGATTGAGTGCGTGGTGGCAAACACACACGGAGTGCTTCACGCAAGAACGCAATGCCGGCACACACAGTTGGCATAGGGAAACAGAATCATGCCCGAAGCGCCCGAGGCAGGCAGGCCCGGTAGTGCTTCAAGGAGTACAAGACCTGATTGCAGAACTGGTTGCGAAGGGTTACAAGATTGTGTACACGGATGGGTCATCAAAAAGACTGAGCCACAAGGACATGCGTAGGGCAGGTGGCTTCGGCGTATTCGCAGCGGAAGATGAGCAAGGGCCTGAGGTGCGTTTCTGCGGCTATCTACCGACACGCCACAGGCAAACCAACAACGGAGCGGAGCTATGGGCAGCATTGGAAGCCCTACAGGGGTTTTGGGTGCCGAAACTGGCAATCCTCACCGACTCACAGTACCTACAACTGGGAGCGACCGGCAGGGCCCAACACTGGAAGTCAAAGGGATAGACAACCACATCCGGTAAGCTGCAGGTCCATGTGGCCGTCTGGGAAATGCTGCTCCGGGAAATGGCAATGCCAGGAAGAGAAGTCAGGTGGGAGCACGTCCCAGCACATGTCAACGTGCAGGCGAATGAGGTGGCGAATGGATTGGCGATGGAAGTCATGTGCTCGAGCCCGCTGTGGTCCCAGCATGTCGCACAACAATCATCATCAGGGTTGGAGTCCACGGTAGGGTTGAGGGGAGGTTCAGGATCCGAATCACAGGACACCAAAGCACTCTGGTCATCCCTGGGTATGGTACCCATGGATAGTGATGAGCTGACAGGGGAGGCCTCCGGGGAACCAGCACCACGTGGAATGGGATCATACAACTCAAGCAGTTCGGGTAGTGAGGACATAAGGACAGGACACACACACACCTGGGAGGTTTGTTGGATGAACTGTCTGCAGCAGAAACACTGTCCTTCAGCACAAATGTGAGCGACACTAGGCGGCAGCGTAAGAGGCGAAAGCTCAGGAAAAGCAGGAACCCTGGACAGGGTCGTTAGCAGCAGAGCCTGTAGCCCCTGCATTCTGGTGCGTAAATCTCACAAGTTTCAACCCCAACAATGCCCGCATGTCCGAAACATGCGTTCTAACGTAGGAGCTTTTTGTCACGAGACCCGCGTCCTGTCGCGGCGTGCAGCAGCACACAGGTGTGACAACGACAGCGGCTGAACTCAGGCACAAACCCCGCGTCCCGTCGCGGAAGAGCTCCCGGGCGTGATGCCGGGAAGGACATGGAAGGAGCAGGGGCCACGTCAGCAACGACATGGCCCCTACACACAAATAGAGCCTGCCCCAAAGAAGGTCAAGCCTCAACAAGAACGCCAGCGTTTCAAGGTGCAAGCACTGAGCCAGCTGGACGCCATTGCGAACGAAGGGCTGAGGGCAGTCGATGCCGAGCTGACCACAATGGCCTGGGCCCGCAATGAGCAGATCTGGCTCCGACTGGACCAACCACACAGCACCAGGATGCACTGTGAGATTGTGGACAATCATGGGGAGCCATTGCTGATGAGCAACCAAGAACTCTACTCGGTGATGGTCCAAATCAACTGGATCCTGAAGACTCAGGCTCTGACGAACATGCAGGTCCAGTGGCGGCCCAAAAGTGCAGGCAAGTGGCATCCGTTCCAGTGGGAGGCGATCCTCCACTGTCCGACGGGCGAGGGACACAGAGCAGTGCCCTCCTCTGTGAGCAGAACTGGAGACTGCATGCATGTGTGGCTGGCGGGCCGAGCTAACCTCTTAAGGCTGTTCCAGAGAACGCTCTTCAGGCAGGCGGGCCCGGTATCCGGAGACGCTGTGCGGTTCCTCTACGCGCTGCTGAGCACACCCCCATGCGAAAGGCGATATGCCTGACAGGGGATGACACGCAGGGGGGAATAGGAAAGGTCGGAACAATAATGCAGATAACAACTCCTCGTAGCTCAGTGGGTATACCGCACCCCTTCTGTCCTGTGGAGGAGGGTTCGAACCCCGGGGGGGATAGAGATCCACCAAACGTCCGGAAAACCCCTTTATGCGAGAGAGAGAGAGAGAGAGAGAGAGAGAGAGAGAGAGAGAGACAGTGGGGCGCAATAGGAGGAGGGCCAGAGAGAAGGAGAGAGAGAGAGAGAGAGAGAGGCTGCTAAAAGGGCTGGTTTACTAAAAGCCCTATCATGATCCTTTGCTGATAGACTCATTATTTTTTGTATTTGTGTGTTTTACATCCATTGTCATGCCGACCTCTAATGATGGACCCAATGGTAAGAAAGCGCCCAGCCGACGACGTTGAGCCGAAGATTGCCGTTTTGCATGCTTTCCTAGAGAACGGCTTTCCTGCATGAGCGCAGTGAATTCCCGATGACTAGATAGTCCTCAGGGTGGCCGAGGTCGCCTTGCGGTGCCAGAAGGGTTGACGGAGGGCAGGGCTACTATATTCAATGATTTCATTGTGGCTGACAGTGTGCTACATTTAGTAGTTGCCTAGGAGGATGTCACTCAAAGTCTCTATGACCCCTCATTGGCCAAATTTATGTCAGGGACTGAGCCTGCACAAACCGGTGGTGCCCCACAAGGGGCTCCGCAGGACCTCTCTTCTCTCCAACAGGCGGTGCGCAATCTCAAGGCCCGTTTAAAGAAGGATTCCAAATCCGGCGGCAAGCAGAAGCAGGTCTAGTACAAAGATCGACCCATCACGCCGGAAGTGATTGAGGAATTCCTGCAGCAGGCAGGGGTTGCGGAGTGGATGCACGCGCTGGCGGACCTCATCAAGCGTGTTGTGGAATCCGACATCCTGGATGACCTGGGGGTTCCAGTGGCCGACTTGTGACGACTACTCACGACCACCCACAGGGCCTATTTAAAGAAGTATGGGAGGTACCGAAAGTCATCTTCGAGGGGTTGGTCTCGCAGGTCGCCTTGAAAATCGCGGAAGTCATCTACGCGCACGAAGTCCCCTCGCCGCAGGCACCAGTCCGTATCATCTTTGCCGCGGTCTGGATCTTTGTCCGCTAGTGGCTTGTCATCGGAGGGCGAGTTTTATTGGAGGGGGGAAGTATAGATTCGTCCAGCGCGACAGTGTGGAGTTCATGGTGCCGGCGGTGGCTCGCGAATTCCGCACTAACCGAAGGCCCCCGGGGGATTGTGATCGGTGCAGAGGCCGCTACTGGGAGTGGCTTTGCAAGAGGTCCAGATGAATTCTTAGGTCACAAGGGGGGAGTGCCTAGATGCAGGATGTCAGCCAAATTGCATCACGTGAGCCCAGCTTCTACAAATGGCATAGCTAGTTCCAGGCCCTTCGGGAGGCCACCGAGTCGGTATCCTGGGAAGCGATTTTCATGCAGTCATGGGCGAGCTCCACGCTCGATGCATATGAGTGCCCCCTGCGTAACTCCGAGCCAGGCATCTTCAGCCCCCCTTTGAATCGCCGATACAGTTCTCACGGGAGTACCTACCGGCGCTGTACTGGACGCATCGTACCTCATCCGACATGCGCCAGGCAATATCAGCCTGCCTCTTGGAGGAGGCCGAAATCGCCGTCGGATTTACCCTCGGTCCATCTTGCGCGTTGTTCGCGCGAAGGATAAAGTCGTGCACTTGGCGGCGCGAGGTTGGGGTTCCCTTTTAGCGTTGGCGGCCATGGCGGACAACGCCGTCTCCGATATTGAGCTGCTGGTCACCCCCCTCGTGATTGTCGCCATTGCATGCTGCATCAGGATCGGTAAGACGGCGTCGATCAGGTTCCAGGATGTGCCCTGAGAGGATACCAATTTGCCACAACCTCACCTGCATTGGTCAACCGTTGGAGACTAGCGATTCGAGAGTGGGACCCGCACGTCCTGATCCTTTTGCCCGGCCTCCGTTATCTCCCGTAGCGACACCTCTCAATCCGATGGATCCAAGGAGCCCAATCCAGACCCGGTTGTGGTCTCGGTGCCGGACATACTACCGTCCGGCCGCCCCCCCACCCCCCTGGGTAGTCCAAACGACCTAGAGCTACAACTGATCGATCAGCGGCCGGGGCCGCCCAGCGGTCTACCACGAATGCTAGCAAAGGCAGCCTTCCCCCTACAGCCAAGTCACCTGCCCATTCTCCCCAACAACGTGTCAAAACAAACAGGCTTACGGCCGAACAGTGCGCGGTCACTGCCAAATCATCATTGGAGGACAAGATCAAATCCCTTGCCTCTAAAGCCTGAAGGGCGGCCCAGGGGGGGGGTTCTTACTTGATTTTGATGCCGACATTTCCTTTAGACCAAGACCGTTGATGTGCGCACGCGAAAACGTTGGAGGTCCACACTCTAGCGCAAGGCGGGCCGTGTGAAGCTGCCTGAATCTTTGAGTTTTCATGAATTTTGGGAAGCCCTATACCGTGTATTGCTGGTGATTTGTAACATGATAGTAGGCCCTAAACCCCGCTCAATGGAATTAGTCCATTCGTTGTTTGCTGCTGTCGGCAACATGAGGGAGTCTGATTTTTTGACCACCACCATTGTTATCTCCCCCACCAGCCCAAACCCAAAAAGGATGCACGACATTGAAAGAGCCGATAATGCAATTGACGGATTGAAGCTCGAATCCGAAACCCGTTGCGCCAAGACACCTTCCCTCTACACAGCAACTTGCTCATCATGGACCTAGAGGCCGACAATTTAGCTTTCAAACCACTCACTTTTCTCTCCAAGTTGAAAACACATAAACGTAACTCCTTAAGTCTAGATTTACAATGTTCCAACTCTTTAGCCATCTTGGAACCAATCCTTCTCTCCGAATCGTACCAATCCTTCAATTTCGTGTTCTCCTTTTCTTTCTTGAGGTTGTCATGCTTCAATTGTTGGCTTGTCTTGTCCAATTGGTTCTTTTGTTGTATAATTGCTTCTCGGTCCTCAAGGACCTTGCCAACACTAAAAAGCAAAGGGGAAAAGCATACCGAAGGGAGCCGTACGTACTTGGATCGGTAATACTTGCCGATCGCTCTCACCGGCAATTTGGAACCCACGGACACAACGAAGCTACAGGAGAGAGGGAAAAGGCTCAAATCCGTAAACTACACCTGAGGCCTACCTATAACTAGTGCCAAAGTTGCCTTTGGAACAGATCCAAAAAAAGGTGTTTTTGAAGTGACCTAGATTACAAATGTCACAATTGACAAAGATCGTACGGGCGCAAACACAACAAGCAAAGAAAGGAGTGTGCAACTAGGTTTAGCACTGCATATGAACCTTGTGTAGACCTCCGGTTGTAGTAGATTGTAGCATTTACCTCTAAATGACCAAGGTGACCACAATTGTATACAATTCACACCTTGAGTTTGCAACTGCTCTTTTTGAAAGAGTGAAAGCAGCCCTCAATCTCCTTCGCGTGCTTTGGGCAACTACACCATCACACAAACTCGGCGAAACTTCTCCTCCCACCTCTTCCTCCCCACAATTGCTTCACCCAAAATGCGGCATTGACCAAGAAAACACCAAGATGCTTGGGAAGGGTCCAAGCTGACCTTGTCCTTCTTCTGAGGTGGCTTCAGTCTAAGGATCGGCTTGCAGTGGCACCACCGGCTGGATGAGGCTACAAAGCCAACACCACCTTTTTTCATATCCCATCTGTGCGGACAAAGCATCCATAAATCCGAATGCATCAGATGAAAAGTATACATCCAGTGAGTATATTCGTGTAAAAAAATTCATGGATACCTAATCCGCTCTTGATTTCTATTGAAAATTCGGCCCAAAATCCCCTTACCGTGAAAGCGCTGCAGGCGGTACCAGACCCATTCGATAAAACAGCATCCGGCAGCCCAATTTAGCTATTTAACTGGCCCTAATACCACCAGATGTTAGTGAAAGTGCACTTGGGGGCAGCGGAGACGGCCGCGCAGCGCCGCGTCGCCGTATCTCAATTTTGCCGTCGCCCTTGAGCCCCCCTATTCATACCAGTACGCCACCACATGTGCCTTTGTCTTCAGATCGTATCAATTCAATTGCTTGGGTATGCCCAAAGAATTTGGGGCGCATTCCACGCGGGGTGCGTCGGTAAATATGTGGGCGGCTTGGGTTTGCCCCCCGAAATGATAGCCGAGCTTGGGCAGTGGGGTTCCTTGGAGGCGTTCACTAAGTTTTATTTGCGTATGAAAGCGTTGCCACAGGCTTCTATAAATATCGTGCAGATGACGTCGGAGTATCGAAGGCGCGCAGAAGTGCAAATGACTCACTAGGGTCCTCGCCTTCGGTCCGAGTCTTCTGAGAGTCCCCCGACATAGGAAAGGGGACGTAAGGAAGGCGAGGACGAAGCACAGGACACTAGTGACCCGCCCGTCCCGCCCGAGTCCAGTGCTTCTTCCAGCGCGCCTCCGGTACGTTTTTGGGCTGAGGTCGCTACCCGCACACAATCAAGACACATTCCAAATTCCGTTTTGGGTAAGCGGCCTCGTGAGGGCAACTCTTGGAAATGGAGTTGGATCGGGTTGAAGGGCGATGGAAAGAATATGGAAGATGCTTTGTATCTTTTGTTATGAACAGACTTGACCGCATGATTTGTTCAAGGCCCTGCACCAAGAGCCCGGTGGGACAGCGCGGGGCTCACAGCGGGCGTGTCCTCTTCCTCTACGATGTTGGAGGCCGCGACGTGGCAGGCATCACTTCGCAGTTTCTTCAGAGGCACAACTACATCATCTTGACTCGTGGCCAGTGTTTGCCAGGAGCAGCTTCCAATTCTGTATCTGCTACATCAAATCTGGCGAACCTAGCCGTAGCCATGGCACAGCAGGGTCGCGCAGCCGTTGTGCAGTGGGAAGTGGGGGAGCACGCTGCCATGGTACGCGCAGCACATGCCGTTGCCAGGGTCGTCCCCATGTTCATTGTACAGTTAATGCCCTCCATCAAGGGCCTGCACAGCCTTGAGGGCAGTGCCCTCGCCTCTGCTCTGGACGCCTTGGGCAATACAATGCAAGTGTCAGATGACCATTCCAGTCTGCACGTGAAGGCGGGGGAGTTGGCAATGTTGGCGCAGAAGGCGAAGCAAGGTCTGTGGTTGGGGGCTGTGCAGAAATTGGATAACACTGGGGGATATTTCCATCCACTCGTGCCAGGAACGCATGTGTTGGTAACTGACCGCTTGACTGGCCCTTGGCTGCTGAAGGCACTTGACCGCCTGCAGCCAGCATCTTTGCCCGAGTTTCAGGCCCCGCAGCCTGTGCGCAGCACTCTGCAGATGCAAGTCCCTGGCCGTAGTGCTCGGTGTGAGATGAGAGGTAGTAGCCTGCCGGTGGTCGGAAGTGGTCGTCTGGCAAGTGGAGGCACACCTGGTGTGGATAATTCTTGGCATGCATTGGGGAAGTCCAACCAGGGTCTCATCATGGGCGCCGTGTGGTCTGCGCTACAGCTGGCCAAGGACAAAGCGGAGGAGAAGTACACGGACCCTTTGAAGGCTGGAAACCAGGTGCGGAGGGATTACCTGAAAGTTTGCTTGCTGCTGCGTAAAATGGACGCCGCTCTGGGTCTCATCAAGACCATGGAGAGGAATGGGATGTCCTCGAACCACCAGATCACACTAACAGGATCTTCTCATGCAGGTGCTGCCGTCACTTCCGCCCCTGTCACGTACACCGATGCTGGTCCTGGCTGGTGCAGTACTTCGGCTGGTCAAGAACCGCCGTACACGTTTTATGCCGGTACAAAGAACGACCAGGACTGCAGGGCGCTTTGCACTGATGATGCACAATGTTGGGGCTATTCTTGGAGCGATGCTGAGAACTGCATGGTCTGGACCGCTCCAGACCTTCAAGGAGGGGGCGCAGCCTGGGGAAATTGCCACTGCCTCCTGAAAGATTCGCTCAGCCCGGGAGAAACCTCCGTGCCCAGTACGGACCCCAGCCCACACGCAACCCCCACTCCTATTCCAAGTTCTACAGATTCAAAAAGGCCAATTCTAGAGACCCTCAAGTTTGCCATAAACGTGGATGAAAATGGATTGGATGCTGTGGCGAACATGTCGTACCCACCCGTTCAGAAGGCGGTGAAGGCCTACGAGTTTGCGAAAAGCATGGATGAAAATGGAATGGAGGCTGTGGCGGATATGTCATACCCGCCCGTTCAGAAGGCGGTGGAGGCCTACAAGTTTGCCAAGAACGTGGATGAAAATGGAATGGAGGCTGTGAAGGCTGCTGTGGCGAACATGTCGTACCCCCCAGTGCACGACGCAGTGAAGGCCTACAAGTTTGCTAAAAACGTGGATGAAAATGGAATGGAGGCTGTGGAGGCTGCTGTGGCGAACATGTCGTATCCCCCAGTGCACGACGCAGTGAAGGCCTACAAGTTTGCAAAAAACGTGGATGAAAATGGAATGAAGGCTGTGGAGGCTGCTGTGGCGAACATGTCGTATCCCCCAGTGCACGACGCAGTGAAGGCCTACAAGTTTGCAAAAAACGTGGATGAAAATGGATGGGAGGCTGTGGAGGCTGCTGTGGCGAACATGTCTTATCCCCCAGTGCACGACGCAGTGAAGGCCTACAAGTTTGCCAAGAACGTGGATGAAAATGGAATGGAGGCTGTGAAGGCTGCTGTGGCGAACATGTCTTATCCCCCAGTGCACGACGCAGTGAAGGCCTACAAGTTTGCCAAGAACGTGGATGAAAATGGAATGGAGGCTGTGAAGGCTGCTGTGGCGAACATGTCTTATCCCCCAGTGCACGACGCAGTGAAGGCCTACAAGTTTGCCAAGAACGTGGATGAAAATGGAATGGAGGCTGTGGAGGCTGCTGTGGCGAACATGTCGTACGCCCCAGTGCACGACGCAGTGAAGGCCTACAAGTTTGCCAAGAACGTGGATGAAAATGGAATGAAGGCTGTGGAGGCTGCTGTGGCGAACATGTCGTATCCCCCAGTGCACGACGCAGTGAAGGCCTACAAATTTGCAAAAAACGTGGATGAAAATGGATGGGAGGCTGTGGAGGCTGCTGTGGCGAACATGTCGTACGCCCCAGTGCACGACGCAGTGCAGGTGTACAAGTTTGCCAAGGATTGGGATGAGAATGGGTTGGCTGCTGCATTGGAAGAGTGGCCCCCAGCGCATAAGGTTTCAGACGCTTACAACGTGCTCAAGGATATCGATGAGAACGGCCTGGAGGGCCTGCTGGATCTCGACTTTGTCAAGAACTCGAAAGTCTATCAGAAAGCCAAGGACATTAAAGAGGGATACACAAAGCTGTGCAAAGCACTGGAGGACGGCTCGTTCTTGTGTTCCCTGCAGAAGGCCCTCGCGAAAAAGCTGAAGAAGAAGCTGAAGGAAAAGGGCAAAAAGTTCTTCAAGAATTCTGTTGTCAAGCTTCTGAAAAAGTATTTGATCATGCGCATCAGAAAAGTTGTTTCAAAGCAAGTCAAGAAGGTTCTTAGGGCGGTTAAGCACGCTGCACTGGTCCTTGCGGGGAGCGTGTGTTCGGAGACTTCATGTAAAGAGCTGGAAGATGAGGTGGACGAGGCTGTGGAAGACAGTGTTGACGAGGTTGAGGAAGACTTGGAGAACGGAGAGGATGTTGAGGATCTGGTAGACGATGTGTCAGAGGATGCGGATGACATAGCAGAACAGCTGGCCGATGAGGTGTCAGAAGAGGCAACGAAGGTGGCCGACGCCGCTGGTGACGCAGCAGAGGAGGGGGGGGAGGCAGTGGAAGCCGCAGAGGATGCGGCGGAGGAAGCAGTGGAGGATGCAGGGGAGGATGCTATAGAGGACGCCGCAGTGGATGCAGGCCTGGGAGAAGTGGGGCTCCTGGTGGTGGGCGTCCAGATCCATGGTTTCATCAAAGGTACGGAGGCGAAGGTGCTGCACAAATGGGCCAACGACATTGGAGGCTGGTTCGGATGGATCCTGAATGGCTATGCTGATATGCTCGGATTCATTGCGGACGTCACAGGTTGGGTCACTGAGGCCGTGATGAAGGTATGCAAATTCACTGTGGTGAAAACCCTGCGTTATTTAACGCCTATGGGATGGATATATGGAATTATGAAGAAAAGCAGGAAGAAGCGTACGCTGGAAATGACGAAAGGTGGGATCCAATACTTTCCAGCCATTCCAGGGCCTAAGGACATTTACCCGTTGCTCAAGTCGACCGAAATGGAGGGAATGTCCTTGTTGGACATGGCCGTGGAGTTCCCCTACAACCCCTGGGGCTCTAAGTTCCTCATACTTCCCCGTGCAGTTGCATTGTTCGGGGATGGGTCCACATCCATACTGACGATGCGGGGATGGGTCTGGGTGGTGGGCCCTATGGAATTGAATCCAGATATTCCGGGTGAGAGTCCGCCACCGCCTGTGACACTTCCAGCGATCGGCATGGCTGTGGATTTTCCCGTTGGATGCGCCCCGCCCCGTGTTGCCATTGTTTACGCAAACGGCCTGGTGACATATTTCCCTGGAACCAGTTATGGACCACCTGGACAGAAACAAGTCGACATGCAGTCATTGGTCCAACTGACGCCTGGTCAGCCTTGTCAGCCTGGTTACAATGTTCTGAATCAAATGCAGGCTCTACTGGGGCAGCAGCCCCAACCATTTTCATGGTGCCCGGGAGGTATCCAGAACTGTCATCAATCCTGCTGTCAGCCCGGTCAGCCCGGCTGTCAGCCGCCCTCCTGTCAGCCTTATGGGCCCTGTGTGCTCCCGCCCCCATACACAAGAGACAGTACCATTGCCTTTCCTGACGACGGCAACCCGCATTTTGTCCTTGGCAACGCGGACGGCAGCGTGAATTACTACAACGGCACATCTTTGACACAGCTGCAGGAGCCCAACGGTTCGCCAATCGTTCGAGTGGAGGCGCAGTTTCCTGACGCAGCCGGCGGGGGGCTGCAGGTGGTAGTCCTTTACATCAACGGCGTCGTCAATTACTACGCTGAAGGTCAGTGGACGCAGTTGAATGGGGCGGGGTGGGGCACTGCGGTTTGTTGTGCCCTAAGCGTCCAGTTCCGGGCCAGCGGACAGCCTGAAGTCGTGGTGGCGTGCAACAACACGGACGCCACCTACTACGACGGGTCCTCCTGGCACTGGCTGCATATCAACCCAGCTAACCTAGGACCGAATGTGCAACCTCCTCCCCCAGACTCACTCGTGCCGAGCCCCGCATTCAACCTTCCACCCGGGCCTTGGCAACTGCCTGTCGGACCGGGCCTACCAATGCAAGTGAAGTTTGCGGCCGCATCAGGGGCGCCGCGGGCACCGCAGGTGGTTCTGGTGGCCCAGCAGGTGGACCAGAGATCAGGAGAGACCACCGGAGCACCCTTCACCATGTATTTCGACTCATATAGGTGGAATTTTCTGGGGATTGGGACTGGGATTGCTGAGCTTCCGGACAGTCAGGTACGGTGTGCCCAGATATCAATCCAAAAGTATGGGCCGCAAATACTGCTGGGGTTTTACAACGGGGCAGTGATGTATTTCCCGCCGAGTAATTTCTTGCCTCCACCTGGTCAGCTGGTTACATCCACGTGTCCCAGATCTGCTTCCGATTGTGAGTACATCCCTCAGGGGCCTAATCCGCCCTGGATCGCGCTCAATCAAGGCCAAGAGGGTACAGAGAAGGTCAACACTCTCAACGCCAAATTTCCAGATGAGTTGCCACCTTTCACGTCACCACCCGGTCATCACCTGGGTAATGGGTTTGTGCAGACAATGCCGGAGGTTGTCTGGGGCTTAGGCACCTACAACGACTCGTCTTGACCCCGAAATATCTGATGGCCCTGCACCAAAATCGGAGGTGTGTCGAAATTTTCCCCTCACGAAATTTTTCCCGCCGGAACTGTTCCCAGACGGAATTTTCCCTTCCCCTGTAGGCGCGCTTGACGCTCTATAACCGTGTGGAGACAGGTAATGACTTCTTCAACTACTGCATATCTTTGTGATGGCACCAACATACTGACTGCTCTTTATGCTGAAGAAAAGTGAGGCTCTGCAAATGAAGTGAGGAAAGAGAAGCAATATCCTCTGTGAATGAAGTAAAGTAAAGAGAAGCAAGATCCTCTATATGTCCGGAATTGATTCCTTAACGGCTCGTTTCGAGCCCCAAGTGTCATCATACACACATGCATGGTGACACTTTATATGACACTCTATAACCGTGTGGAGACAGGTAATGACTTCTTCAACTACTGCATATCTTTGTGATGGCACCAACATACTGACTGCTCTTTATGCTGAAGAAAAGTGAGGCTCTGCAAATGAAGTGAGGAAAGAGAAGCAATATCCTCTGTGAATGAAGTAAAGTAAAGAGAAGCAAGATCCTCTATATGTCCGGAATTGATTCCTTAACGGCTCGTTTCGAGCCCCAAGTGTCATCATACACACATGCATGGTGACACTTTATATGACACTCTACAACCACGTGGAGACAGGTAATTTGTTGACTTCTTCACTGACGACTGCATATCTTTGTCATGGCAACATGGTGACACCACTGTCCTGCTTAAACAATTCATTCTGCACATCGGTGGCCCCTACGCCCCGATGGTAGCAATGTCCTCTAGATATGTGGACTCTCTTCCTTGTTCTCTCCTGTTGGCCTTGTTCGGCTGTTGCACAAGGGTGCATGGAATGACTATCCAATGAAGATTTCCACCTGGCGGACATAGTACAGCAATTGACATTATAAAATGGCTGTTTAGCAGCCCGTCAGACTAGCATCTGGGAGCTGCACAGTCTGTGCAGCAGCACCCAATTTAGGGTGGGTCTGATGGTCCCATTGGTGCAGTGATTGCAAAGGGCCTGATCATATCCCGCTTTGTGCAAGAGGCGCTCCTGTACGCGCCGATCATATTGGCAGAATCTGCATCTCAGTCTGCACTTTCACTAAGTATACTTGAATGGTGATGCTCTGAGAAGCCTCCCCTTGTTTGATGCACACGATGCGACGCTAATCTTAAAAAAAGTTCAGCACAGTGTTCTTTGTGCCAAGCAAGTGCAGGGTGTGCAGGTGTGGGGTTTCAAGATATGAATGCATGGTGCCAAGGATTTTGCATAGCGGGGTTTGGTTGAATAGAAAAAAATTTTCGGCAAAAATTTTTGGTGAACCATTTTTTGGGTTGGTAAAACATTTTTGTTGGGAAACTGTTATGTTGCAATGGGTTTTTTGAGAATGCTTTTTACATGGGAAATTGCTTAAATGCAAGGAAGAAGTTGAATAGAAAAACGAGGTTAGTACCCCCCCCCCCCCGCTGCGCAAGCACGGCTCTGTCTAAGCAAGACCCCGTGTGACTGTTGTTTTTATGGGGTTTTCTGACCATGGTTTTTACAGTCAGAAATTCATCGTTTCGTGATTGTGCGCTGATTATACAGGGAAAGAAGGGCTAGGTCATGTTTATGTTTGTGATGGTTCCTCCTGCTCACAACAACATTCTGCTTAGTACTGCAACCCAATGGCAATTGTTTTGCTGTGGTTTTCAGCCATGAAAAATATTGCTATCGCTGGCTTGGGTGTCACATACATCCGATCCACTGGTGAGCATGCACCTGCCACCATTCTTGGTCTTTCTACGCGTGGAGATGACTTCATTCATTTGAAGTACATGAGGAATGGGCATGAGCTTGAGCATCATGCACCCTTTGATGGATTTTTTTACTTCACCAAAGATATTGTTGATGACAATTTTGTCCCCATGAATAGGAAGCCTAAAGCTGTCCGCTTGTTGATGAACTGTTGGATGTGAATTGTAAGGAATTGTAGATGGGGCTTACGTGGGCGGGTCTTTGTGCACCTTCTTTTGGGTGGGCGGCCCTTAAACGCTCCGCGTGCAGTGCGGTACCGTTGACGGAGAGTGTTACCCACCTTTGTGGCTAGGGCAGACCAACCAGGGGTGTTTGGTAGCACATCTCCTCCGGCAAGGCCCTAGTGGGTAATGAAGTGGTCCACAACTTTCTTCCATCCCACTGTGCGATTCTCGTTGCGCGCATTGTCATTGATCCACGCTATAGCTTCCCGTACTTGGTCCGGAGTTGGGGTGAAAGAAATGCTGTGTGCTGCGGCCCTTTCTCGAAGTTGCTTTTGGCGCCACTCGGGCTCGTCGGAGGAGTAGCCACTCATGTGTGTTGAAGAGTCCTGGAGGGGGAAAGCGGTAATGGAACAACAAGAAGGGGAGGGAAATCGTGAATTGTAAGGATCGTGAATTCAGCCACCTCACCAACCATATCGTGCCCACTCCCGTCGCTCTGCGGCGAATGCTTTTCCGGGTGCCTACTCCCATCGCTCTGCGGCGACTGCATTGGTATTCGTTTAGGTTTGGGCACACACGGGTTTGGGTTTGGGCACGGTGATGGCATGATGATTTCATTTGATTTCTTGCAAGGGGAACCACCCCTTAACAAGCTTACCGAGAAAAATGCGGAAAAGCGCGACCCATGTGGTGTGGGAGTCCCTAACCCAAACTCGAGGGGCCACACAAAAAAGCTTGGATTGCGAGTACCTAACCCCAACTTAAGGGGCCACGCAATAAAGTGTGGATTGAGAGTCCCTGACCCCAACTCAAGGGGCCACGCAATAAAGCGTGGATTGAGAGTCCCTAATCCCAACTCAAGGGGCCACGCAAGCAACTCTTCCAGCTCTCGAATAAATCGTTTGTCGTTCACCAACCGACCCTCTGCGCCCTTTGGGTACGCCTCGGGCACGTCGAAAAGCTTCCCACGGATGAACACGTATGGACGGGCATCATCACTTGTGGGGGGGGTAGAAGAGGAAGTGGACTGCGGGGTTTGTGGAGGGGCCTTAACATTGTCCTTCAGTGACTGGCACATTCTTAATCACCATCCAGACGCCAAAGAGCTCAACCACCTGCTAAGCATTCACCCAGGCGGGGCAAATTAACGCTTTACCCCCCCCCCCCCCCACAAAAGGAGCGGTCACTCCTCCGGGCCCCCCCGTTTACGAGGACAGTTGCACCGCCGCCCGGACCTCTGGCCCGGGTGGACCCCGGGGCACGGAAGCGCTCGGCGCGCCCCGGGGCCCCTCCAACCGCCCGCCCCGTCACCGTGGGAGGCAGGTCTAGCCTAGAGCAGCACTACCCGTGCCAGTGCAATCAGGGAGTGCGGACCGCCCCCAGTCGTGTGTGGAGCATGGCCACCCCCTGCCATCGGCAATAGTGGGCAACCAGCGGCATGTCGGTAGACCTGGAGGTGGCGTGTCGAGGCCGACAACTCCCCCGGTGGGCTCAGTGTCAGGCTCCTCCAGCCTCCCCACCGGGGCCTGGAGCACCAGGCGACACACTTCCCCAGGCAGCACGCGCACCCCACACACACAGGCACGGCGGCATCTCCCTCCTGCGTGTGCCACCGCGGGATACAGGGGCGGTCATCAGTCCGGGAGGCCTTGAGACCGGACAACCGTGAACCTGCCGGACCAGTTGTGACGCGCAGGGAAGGGCGATGTCCGTGGTCCCAGAGGTCCGGATGAGGCCTTGACCCAACCCAACCCAACCCCCCCACCCACCACCACCACCGGGTCGTACAAGCCAACACGATACCTCACGGTGCGGCACAACATCTTGAGTTCAGCGGCGTCCACAGTAACCATTTAACAAACTTCCAATCACCAACAAGCACGGGGGCACATTGAAACCAGGTAGGACAATCAGGGTTGCGGTGACGAGGGAGATCCAGAGGCATGGCGTCACCTTCAGCCAGTCCGACCTGCCCCAATAGAGGGCGTTGTAACCCCCCCCCCCCCCAGGAAAGGCAAGTGGCCTGTGGCAGGGGTGCCCAACCACCCAAAAAGACCGACAACCCGCATGAGGTCCTTAGCAAAGACATGCCTGCCCCAGAAGACCACAAAACAAGCGAACAACCAGGTAACAATCGAAGTATTGTTAGAAATGGTCACAGCTTCGAAAACAACCTCCTTACCCAACCACTTAACCCAG
The DNA here is from genome assembly GCA_964036045.1 of Eutreptiella sp. 'Long Island Sound 2002'. NCBI lineage: Eukaryota > Euglenozoa > Euglenophyceae > Eutreptiales > Eutreptiaceae > Eutreptiella > Eutreptiella sp. 'Long Island Sound 2002'. Next base: position 11,964,269 of record OZ038381.1, read on the forward strand.
GTCGTAGGCTCAAGGACACTCTTACCGGATACCCGGTAACCCTTTGCATGCATGGCCGCCAACACTAGACGCATGCAGGACCTTAACCACTCCCTATCGTCTTCCATAACCACATGACATCATCGAAGTAATAGTCATAATCTGGCCGAAAATGCATTGGCAACTCTTGGGGTGGTGGCATGAGGTCAAAGGCTTGCCGCATCTGCCTGGCAACCACGGCAAGGGCAAGGGGCAAAGGGCGGAGATCACACACACCTTGCGCCGACTACACACAAAACTTGCCCCAGGCCTCATAACGCAAAAGCAAAGAGGTGAAGCGGTTCCTCAAATGAAAAATGCACGCATGCCTAGGGGTACACCGGCCCCGGATACTCGAACCCCAACGGACAAACTTCTAGCGCAGGGACCACATATTGGGGAGTTGCATTTCTGGCTAGGGCTGGGAGTCTCTCTTATTACCCACCTTACAGTTGACAATCGGCGAACATTTTTTCGAGAATTTAGGGATCACAGAAACAGGGGCACTCGGCCCATCCCGTCACCAGGTACTCCCTCCAAAATGGGTTGGATATGATGTTGTTGGACCAATGCCCCTGTCATAGCCTCAACCACCGGTGCCAAACTGGGCTGGGGTATTTCGACCCGTTTCATGGCTTGGAGGGAGTTGGGATGCAGTACGGACCGCCAAATTTCGCTAGCTGCACCCAGGCCTTTCTTTGCAATGCGCACCGACACCGGCGACCCATCAGCTGGTCCATGGGGTCATTTTCCAAAGGAGATGTTTGGGACGAAGTCTTGTACTGTTGACGACGACTCGTCCACATCTGACACCGACTCCGACTCCACCACCGATTCCGACTCAGGGTCGAGCTTGACCTCATGCTCTCCGGACTCTTTGTCGTCCGGACCCAACTACTCACCCGATGACGAGTAGTCTTGATTACAAGCGAAACGCGAAACGTACCGAAACGAATGTCATTGGGGATGGGCTCCCTTTGACCAACTTCCGAAACGCGAAACGACTCAAAACGCCTACATCATAGGATTGGGCACCCTATGATGTAGGGGATCGGGCAACAAAATGTGATGGTGGGACCGATGTTGTGCTATGGCGGGGGGATTGGACATACGTTGTGCTGCACATTGTGCATCCTGGACTGCGCGCAATATTTCTTTTTAAAACTTTGTAGTGAAGTGTGTTGTGACTCAATAAATACAAAATCCCAAAAATAAGTACTCTTGGTTGTTTTCAATGTGCGCGCAACACAACCATGAAGTGCCGCGAGACACACTCATACACACTTACACACTTACACACAACCATGGCACAGCAGAGGGCTCACATGTATCCATGCAGTTGCCTGATTCAGGGTATGGGGTCAGGAGTAGCATCGGGGCTCTGCTACTTTTGACCGAGGGAGTAACGCCCCTCCTCCTTAACCACAGTAGAAGGGTGGGATTCCCTACCACGCTTTGCACGTTGAGCCGGGGCCGTAGTCTCTCACTTTGTAGAGAGCGATGCTGTCAACACATCAACGTGCCCGGAATTTTTTTGTTCTGGTGTATATTTCATCGACAGTGTACACCAAAGCTAATTACCCTTTCCCTACGGCGCCTGCGGTGCGCCCGCGGCGCGCAGGAAGCGTTCCCAAAGGCTTGGGCTCACCATTTGAGGCATTGGGCTCACCATTAACAGGCTTGGGCTCACCATTTAAGGGCCTGTGCTCGCCATTTCACGGCTGGGGCTCACCATTTGAAGGCCTCGGCTCACCATCTAAAGGCTTGGGCTCAGCATTTAAAGGCTTGGGCTCACCATTTAAGGGCATGGAAAGATAGGAACTGAAAAAGACCAAGTACATGGCACACATTGCAGCAACCATGCAACCGCCGGAAGTGTTGGAGGAACAGGGGGTCCCCATAGCCTTCATCGATCGGTCCTCCAAAAGGATACAAGCCTGGGAGCAAGCAGGGTATGGGATGTTTTACGGTGAAGGGGATGCTAGAAACCTCTCTGCTCTAGTGCCGCACCACGAGCATCAAGCCAATAACAAAGGAGAGTTGCGGGCAGTGCATCATGTTTTACAGGCGCTGCGCCCCGGGGCGTGGCTGGCAATTGTCATGGACAGTGAGTATGTTTTCAAAGGCCTGACGGAGTATGTGTGGGAGAGGGGGGGCGGGACAGTGTCCCATTCTGATCTGTGGAAACAAGTGTTAGGGCTGATGCGGCCACACCACAAATGAGCCTCCTTTTTCTGGCTGCCCTCCCACGTGGGGCTCGAGGGCAACGAGGGTGCGGAGAGGGAAGCAAAGAAGGGGCGCTAGCTCCACACCCACAATTTTGCGCCAAGTGTCAAGAGGACTCACTCAGAGACGCAAGAGAGGGAGCCTATTCCATTGCCCACTTCCGAGTCATGGCTTACCTTGGAGGTAGACTCAGAACTGTCCCGAGGGATTACAACGCTTACAGTGTCCGACGAAGACTCGTCGTCAAAACTGTCCGGGGACTCACATTCGGGGGACGAGTATGAAGCCTTTCCGTCGCAATTTCTACTCTCTGACCCACATAGTGCAAAAAGCCACGGGGGCAATGGCTAAGGGCACCGGAGGGACAGGAATGTACATACTTTCGAACCACAGGCATGTTTGGCCACACAGAGCATCACTTTGAAGAGGGCAAGCCAGTACCTATGAGCGGGGGCGCTGGTTAGCACAATATCCGACTCGTGATTGCCATTTAAAGGCATGGGCTCACCATTTAAAGGCTTGGGCCCACCATTTAAAGGCCCGGGCTCACCATTCAAAGGCTTGGGCTTGCCATTTAAAGGCTTGGGCTCACCATTTAAAGGCTTGGGCTCGCCGTTTAAAGGCTTGGGCTCACCATTTAAAGGCTTGGGCTCACCATTTAAGCCCATGGGCTCACCATTTAGAGGCTTGGGCTCACCATTTAAAGGCTTGGACTCACCATTCAAAGGCTTGTAGCAATAGAATAGCATTTAATGGCATTGAGTACCACTAAGTAGCAATTGAACAGCATTGAATAGCATTGAATAGCATTGAGTAGCACTCGAATAGCATTGTTTAGCGTTGAGTCGCAAGTGAATAGCATTGAACAGCAATTAGTAGGCATTGGATAGCATTGAACGGCATTGAGTGGCGATGGAATGGCACTGAATAACATTGCGTAGGAATTGAATAGTATTAAATTGCATTGAATAGCATTGAATAGTATTGGGCAACTATTGAATTGCATTGAATAGCATTGAGCAGCAATTGAACAACACTGAATGGCAGTTAGTAGCAATTGAATAGCAATGAATATTGTTGACTAGCAATTGAATGGCATTGAATAGCAGTTAGTAGCAATTGAATAGCATGGAATATTGTTGAGTAGCAATGGAATAGCATGTAACAGCATTGGATAGCAATTGAATGGCCTTGAATAGCATTGAATAGCATTGAGTAGCATTGAGTAGCAATTGAACAGCATGGAATACCATCGAATACCACTGGGTAGCAATTGAATACCATTGAACATCATTGAGTAGTCATTGAACAGCATTGAATAGCATTGAATACCACAAAGTAGCAATGGAATAGCATTGAATAGCAATTAGTGGGCATTGAATAGCATTGAACAACATTGAGTAGCAATTGAATGGCATTGAATAGCATTGGGTAGGAATTGAATAGCATTGAATAGTATTGAGTAGCATTGAGTAGCAATGGAATAGCATTGAATACATCGAGTAGCAACTGAACAGCATTAAATAGCATTGCATAGCAATTGAACAGCATTCAATCGCATTGAGTCGCAATTGAATAGCATTGAACCGCATTGAGTAGGAATTGAATGGCATTGAATGGCGGTTAGTAGCAATTGAATAGCAATGAATATTGTTGACTAGCAATTGAATGGCATTGAATAGCAGTTAGTAGCAATTGAATAGCATGGAATATTGTTGAGTAGCAATGGAATAGCATGTAACAACATTGGATAGCAATTGAATAGCATTGAATAGCATTGAATAGCATTGAGTAGCAATTGAAAAGCATGGAATACCATCGAATAACACCGAGTAGTAATCGAATACCATTGAACTTTATTGAGTAGCAATTGAACAGCATTGAATAGCATTGAGTAGCATTGAGTAGCATTGAGTAGCAATGGAATAGCAGTGAATAGCGATTAATAGCAATTGAATAGCATAGAATAGCATTCAGTGGCAATTGATAACATGGAATTAGCATTGAGTAGCAATTGAATACCATTGACTAGCATCGAATAGCATTGAGTAGCAATTGAAAAGTATTGAATAGCAGTGAGTAGCAATTGTAGTATGCCGACTGGGTGGCAACAGAGTGGTGATTCTGATGGGACTAGTTTGGCTGCGTTCTGAGAATATTTCAACCTGGTGCATCCCGCTTGTGGTGTTCAAATTGTAGCCCGCCCCCCTGCCACCGCCCTGATTTGGTCATGCGAAGGTATGGTGTGGTACCCAAGAATGCTGGTGGAGATGTCAAATGATTCGTCCCCCCGCTGCGTAGTCTGGTTGGCAATGACCGCATGCCTGTGACGCGGGGGTCTACAGTAGCTCAGTATCTGGCACTTCATGCCCCCTTGCATAGTCCCTCAGGGGTGGGGGACACCGTCGCTTAGGCCAAAAGTCCGTGGTGCCATAGGTGCCGAATTTTCCTATGGTGACAATGTAGTTGTGGTCAGAAGGTCCAGTTTGGGTCCTACCGCCTAGCCCCCCCCCCCCCCCTGGGGGTGGGGGCGCCGTCATTTGGTGACAGTTCTCCCCCTTGGGGCGGGGTGGGGGTTGCGAAGGGTGCCTAGAGCCGCTTACAGCTCTTGACAAGCTTTTCTCTCTCTCTGTTGTGATCTGCTTGTGCTGTGTGCCGTGTTCACATCGTCGCAAACAACAGCACACACGTGACACTGTATAGGGGGGGGGGGGACACCGTCGTACGTTCTAGGGGGGACTCTTCAAGGGGGCTGCAGCTTGCCCCTTTGGCAGGCCAAAGTCAGGCAAAGACGGGCATATGGGGATCCTATGCCCACGGGGCTTGCACATGACCTGTGGTACGACAAGAATGAACATGCCCCAAACCCAGCCGCATCTTCACCCAGACCAGATTCTCACAACACGGGCAGATGCAATGTGCAGGCAGACCCAAGGATGTCCTCAGTTGCAATGAGTGCAAAACAACTCTCACACGCATGTGTAGCTTCCCCCCCCCCCCACACTCGCATAATACACCAATTCAGCTGCCGCAACGTGGGCACAACCCTCATACAGCTGAAGTAGTTAAACTCAATCCTCTTGAATTTTTGGCTGTGCTTCAACAAGGCCTAGGGGCTCGCAAGGGGTGGGGGAAAGCCACTCATGCTACAGCCCTGTGTTCCTCTGCAGCATCCGCAGTTCTACTCACACTTTCGTAGCTGGTGCTTTTGTCGCTTATTCCTCTGATTTCCTGCAATTTTCACGGACATCATTAACGGAGACTGTCGGCTCAGTCACGCCAGAGCTGCGCCCACACAACACCCAACACGGTCTCTTTTTCTGCACGCAAGATCCAGTCACACACATGGATGATGGATTGGACGAAATGGTGTGTTCTGGCCGGGGCAACGGGCGGCTGGGCAGCAAGTGGACACAGGGCAAAGAGCTGGAGGGCGAGAAGATCAGGGCACAGGGAATGCAGCCCATGCACTGGACTGGTATGGGGAGACAGGCCAGGCATTGGTTTGGAACACAGCAGGAATTTCACTCAGAAGATATCTGATGTAGTTTGTGCAGGATTTCCCTCCACTTCCACAGGAAATCTGAGCTCACTCTGGACAGGGAGGGGGGTCATGGACAGAGTGCACCATCCAGCTCCTTGCGCGGTGTTGCGCACGCGACAAACAGGGCACTGCAAAAGGCGGCCTGAGTGTACTAGATCTCGTCAGGTGCAAAGCAGACCAAAAACAGCAGCATGTCCCGCCTGCACTAGGCGCCTTGCGAAAACTCAGACACACACTCACACACACACTCAAAGGCACAACTCTCTCACTACAGGAGAGAGGTCGGGTCTTGCGACTGGCAATGGCGAATGCGCAGCGCCTGGTCACCAAAGGCCACCTGCATCCTGCGCGTGTGGTCACACGCTGCAGCTCTTTAGTCCCTCTGGGGGGCCAGCACTTTGCGGCCTGAACAGCCGCCCCTATTTTACTTGCCGCAGTGCCATGAGCACACACATTCAGCAGTTAGCAGCATACTGTGAGCGCACGTGGGCCACCAAGGTTGGTCTCAACAGAATACACACACTGCGTCCATACACACATAGGCCACGCAGAACTGCGCAGGAAGTGGAGGAGCATCGACTGTAGCGTGCACTCCAGGGGAATCTCAGTTGGGACTGGCTCCGTCCTCGGAACAGACTACTTTTGCCAAAGGGCGGGGGGATGCTCCTCCTTTGCAGCTGACTTTTTCCCTGTGATAGGGGATGGGAAGCTTCCACAGCGCCCCTACACCGGAACACGCAGGCGCGCGAACACACACAGGGCGCCACAACCAGCGCCGCCGGCAGATTCGTCTCAGTGCAACCAGCACTCGGCTACCGCGTGCACGACCTGCAAAAGACTTCGGCGCACAGCTGAAGCATGCTGTGCGCTGGGACACCACGCTGATAACCACATAGCACGCAGGCCACAACTGCAGCTATGCCCACTGCATGGCCTGCCACCGTGCGCGAGGTGCACACTCAAGCAAAGGGGAGTGTGCCACTGCTGTCAGCGGGGACACCATAAAGTGTGCACCCCGGGGCCGGTGCGCCGGAAGCGCCCACTTACGCAGTCGCAACTGCCCAACAAACGACCACGCCCGCAAGGGTCTGCACGTATCTCCACGGGTCTGCTGAGGTCCCCACACCAACCCCCCACCCCTCCAGCCCCCAAACGCAGGAGGCCGAAGTCACCCCCCCCTCCGTCCCCGCCAGCCCCAGTTCCACGGGGGCTGGAGGAGACAGTGGCCGAGGATGTCGCACGCCCGCTTTTCGTGACGAGGCACGGGAGAGCAAACACTCTGGATACCTAGCCAGCAAAATACAGAGGTTCTGATTCCGCAGAAGGGAGGGAAACAACGTCACAAAGAGGCCTCAGCAGACCTGAGCCAAATGAGGCGTCCAGCCCTACGCTGCACAAGGATCCACCTCTAAAAGTACAGATCACACACACACACACACACACACACACACAAACTCGGGCATCACGCAGCAAGCCACGTGGCTCGTAGGCCACAGTTGCAACTATGCCCCTTGCATAACTTACCCCCCTGCCCGAGATGCACCCTCAAGCAGAGAGGGGTGCGCCATTGTTGTGACCGGGGGCACCACAAGGTATGCACCCCGGTCCCGGCACACCGGAAACGTACCCTCCCTATGCAATCTCTGTCGCCCTACAAAAAACCTTGCCTGCAAAGGCCAGCACGGCACTCATCAGGTCTGCTGAGGTCCCCACACCAACCGCCCACGCCTCCGGCGCCCAAGCGCAGAAGGCCGAAAACACCGCCGCCCCCATCCCCCCCAGCACCTGTTCCACAGGGACTGGAAGGTGACGAAGCCGAGGATGCAGTAGCCCGACCACTCTTTTTGTCGAGGCATGGGAGAGCCAGTACTTCGGTCACATGACCATCAAAACACAGAGGTTCTGATTCCGCAGAAGGGGGGGAAACAACGTCACACAGAGGCCTCAGCAGACCTGAGCTGAATGGGGCGTCCAACCCAATGCTGCACAAGGATCTACCTCATCAAAGTACAGAGCACACACACACACACACACACACACACACACACACACACACACACACACACACACACACACACACACACACACCCAGCTCAGGAGATGTCCGCACAAGTCCCCACAGGTGCCGGCAGGTGTCTGCAAACATTTTGCCAGGTGTTAGCACCAAATATGCCTGCACTTCTTCATCTAGTGCCGAATGCCTGCCTTGACTGTGTGCATGCTTCTGCACTTCAGCGGAGTGCTACACATGCCAGCAATTTGTCTGGGAGTATAATTGCTGACGTATTGTGAACACAACCAGCAGCCGTCTGCTAAGCGTCACACCCCCTCACGACGCTTGCTCTGCCTTTCACAAAGCGGTGCGTCCACCGTGTGTGTGTGGGGGGGGGGGGGGCTGTGGCTAGGCGTGGCTGGGAATGTTGCAATGCCTGTTGCACTGCTGTCAGCACGGCAGTGCTGACGCCCATATTCTTCACAGCTGATGCTACGGCGCTGCTGCTGGACATTGGACATCTCTTGCACGCTGTACCTACAGAAAGGCACCCAGCCGCCGACAGTCATGATTCTTCTTTGACTGTTGCGCTGGTCTGACAAAGATCCTTACACTCAGCGCCCTTGTAATGCCTGTTTGTCACATTCATGATTGTGCGTGACACACACACACACACACACACACACTTCTTTTACGCACCCCCAAGAAGGTGGAATGGCAGTGGGAAATGCCCTTTTTAGCAGACCTGCTGCGATGGCTGAGGGAACTACACTGGGCCCCAGAACCTGGCACAGTAACGTTCCTGGAACTTGCGCTGGACTTTGAAGAGTTTGCGCAACGCACTCTCCCACATGCACCACAGGCGAAGTTCAAAGGCACAACCCTCTCACTACAGGAGAGAGGTCGGGTCTTGCGACTGGCAATGGCGAATGCGCAGCGCCTGGTCACCAAAGGCCACCTGCATCCTGCGCGTGTGGTCACACGCTGCAGCTCTTTAGTCCCTCTGGGGGGGCCAGCACTTTGCGGCCTGAACAGCCGCCCCTATTTTACTTGCCGTAGTGCCATGAGCACACACATTCAGCAGTTAGCAACATACTGTGAGCGCACGTGGGCCACCAAGGTTGGTCTCAACAGAATACACAAACTGCGTCCATACACACATAGGCCACGCCGAAATGCGCAGGAAGTGGAGGAGCATCGACTGTAGCGTGCACTCCAGGGGAATCTGCAGTTGGGACTGGCTCCGTCCTCGGAACAGACTACTTTTGCCAAAGGGCGGGGGGATGCTCCTCCTTTGCAGCTGACTTTTTCCCTGTGATAGGGGATGGGAAGCTTCCGCAGCGCCCCTACACCGGAACACGCAGGCGCGCGAACACACACAGGGCGCCACAACCAGCGCCGCCGGCATATTCGTCTCAGTGCGCCCAGCACTCGGCTACCGCGTGCACGACCTGCAAAAGACTTCGGCGCATAGCTGAAGCATGCTGTGCGCTGGGACACCACGCTGATGACCACATAGCACGCAGGCCACAACTGCAGCTATGCCCACTGCATGGCCTGCCACCGTGCGCGAGGTGCACACTCAAGCAAAGGGGAGTGTGCCACTGCTGTCAGCGGGGACACCATAAAGTGTGCACCCCGGGGCCGGTGCGCCGGAAGCGCCCACTTAATCAGTCGCAACTGCCCAACAAACGACCACGCCCGCAAGGGTCTGCACATATCTCCACGGGTCTGCTGAGGTCCCCACACCAACCCCCCACCCCTCCAGCCCCCAAACGCAGGAGGCCGAAGTCACCCCCCCCTCCGTCCCCGCCAGCCCCAGTTCCACGGGGGCTGGAGGAGACAGTGGCCGAGGATGTCGCACGCCCGCTTTTCGTGACGAGGCACGGGAGAGCAAACACTCTGGATACCTAGCCAGCAAAATACAGAGGTTCTGATTCCGCAGAAGGGAGGGAAACAACGTCACAAAGAGGCCTCAGCAGACCTGAGCCAAATGAGGCGTCCAGCCCCACGCTGCACAAGGATCCACCTCTAAAAGTACAGTCCACACACACACACACACACAAACTTGACCGGATTACTAGGCCCCAGCTGCCCAATCACCGGACCTCGTGGTGACTATCTTGGACAACCCACCACCGGAGCCATGCATCACCCTGGGTGCACCACACACATTGGCGCCTGGATAGGGCCCACAAGCCCACCCGTCACGGCTTTAAGTTTGTGTCTCATGATAAGTTACCAACCATTGTACATCAAGAGTTGACCGCAAACAACAGCTACTTTAGTGCTGGCCGCATGTGGACTCATACCAACTTTATCCGGATGGGAGGTTCTTTTACCGTGCACGGGGCAAATCTCCACTCCGTATGGGGAGCATAGCAGCACGGAAAGTGGTTTCATTGGTTGGGCTGGTTGGAAGTCAACGCAAAGGGGCCTGGCCCCTATGGCATACTCCAGTTGGGAGGGTTAGCCTGTGTCAATTTCAGGATAACATTCCGGTTGCCACAGATGCTAGGTGACCATGCCTCCTTGATTGAGGGGCTGTGTGTGGTACTGAAATCTTGCTGGTCTTTAGATGTGAACTGCCATTGCATTTCCATTTCCAGTTATGTTGGCTAAAGCAGTGGAAGTGGTACTATGTCTGCCGGGAGATGGTCAAAGCACAGCATTTGGAGAGCCGGTAGCCCTTACCCCAGAGTGGAATTTGTGTCTGGGTGAACCACTTTTTAGCCCCCATCGGGTTTGTATGCACCATGCGACGTATACGTATGACAACAAAAGTTCCCGACTTCAGAAGTGATGGATCGGTGCTAACCCCCACCCCGTCCATTTGCCCCTACGAGGATTGTGATCACGTGAGTTTAACAGACATACATTCTTCCTCAAGAGCACGCCATCGTTGGCACCTCACACACACACACACACACACACACACACACACACACACACTCCCCCTGCCTTCTATTTACCGATGCGAATTTTAATTTCGATGTTTTTCATAAAATACCTGCAGCCCCCCTTACTGCATTAGCAGATGGCTGGCTAGTAGATGCAGACCATGTATTCGCCACACTGCACCAGAAATCCTGTGTCAGCAATTTTTCTAAGGATGGTTCCCCTGGAACCCGCATCGATGCATTGTTAGCCACGCCTGCACGGGTCTGAACACTCGTTGACGTCTCTGCTGTGCAGGGACACTCCCTTCCTGGCCACACGCCGGTACGATATACCTTTGCCCTGGATGGCCCAAGACAGAAAGTCATCAAGATGAGGAAACTCCCCCCCTTTTCACTGCCTCCGCGAGAGGTAGAAGAGACACAAGAAATAAGCGACAGGCTGCTGAAACATTGGGAAACGAAATGGGCAGCCCTGATCAGTGAAGGGAATGTCAACACCATCTGGGATCAGTGGACTTGGCTAGCCGAGGAAGTGGGGCTCGCACTCTCATGCAATCATCTCACAAAGGATAGCCCTGGGGCCACCCTCCCATTCGCTCCTAAGTCTGCACCTCGTGGCAGAGGGACAGCACAGATGTTGCGAGAAACTACTCTGGCCCCAAGCAAAACAACTGCATATGGGGGGCCACGCACTCGGCTGATATCCAAGATCACCGGTGCCCTGGGATCACTTCGCACAGTCATCCAATGGCAGCGAAAGGAGGCGGGTGTCCAGGGAAACCGCCTCACAGCGTCCGCGAGGCGCAAAGCACAAAGAGCAGTCCGGCTGGGCGCTGTGCCAATGCAGGTGCAACACGCATGGCAAGCGGCATGCCGGCGTATGCGAAAAGTTGGCGCGGCAATCAGAGATGACTTGCTGCTATAGGGCTTCATTGCGCTGGCCCCGGACCCCCATCTCCCCCCCATTCGTCAGATGCCAACACTGGTCAAGACCATGTCTGAGTATGACCAGCTCTGTACATTAGGCAGGAAGTACGCTAAACAGCAAGAACGTGACCGAATAGAGGCATGGAAGCATAAGATGAATCAAGCCTGGTTGGACAGGCCAAAAGATGTGTATCGGTGGATTCAAAATGAATATCAACCCCCCCTTGTCATGTTGTTAGATCCGGAGACACAGCAACCCACCTCCAGTGTGAGTAGAATGGACGACATTCTACATGCCTCATGGGACAAAGTAATGAGGAAGTATGCGCATGCCCCAGAGCCGGATGCGGCCGCCTTTGTCCGCAAATACGGCGTTTTTCTGCAGCGCGGTCGGCTCATGCAAGCCGCCCCTATCACAGGCGCCCGACTCATCAAGAGGTTCAGGAAAATGGGCATCCATACGGCCACCGGCCTTGACGGTTGGTGCGTCGCTGATCTGCTATCACTGCCTGTACAGTTGATGGATATGTTGGTAGCACTGTTGCATGTCATCGAGCACACAGGACAGTGGCCTCAGGCCCTAGCCAAAGGATATATATCGCTCATTCCTAAGGGCGAGGGCATGCTGCCCATGCAACAACGCCCGCTCTCCGTGTTATCCCAAATTTACCGTGTCTGGGCAGGGATCAGACTAGAGGAATGCATGCTGTGGCAAGAGGGGTGGATTCACCCACATGCCTTCGGTTTCAGAAAACGAAGAGGGGCCACAGATGCGGCGGCGCTCATCGCCCTGCTTGTGGAGCTCCACAAGATTATCAAATCTGTTTTGCACGGTTTCGAACTTGACTATGTCAAGTGTTTTGACTTGATACCGCAGTCCATTGTACTGCACATCGCCCTGGAACAGGGCATGGATCCTGGAACCCACCGAGCCCTTAAGGGCATGTATACCTCCTTAGTAAGGTGTTTCAAAATCATGGGCTGCTGTGCCACCTTCTTTACAGCCACAAATGGCATATTGCAGGGATGTCCACTTTCAGTCATACTCATCAACTTGATGACCAGTATCTGGAAACGGGTGCTGGATGCCCAAAAACAGCACTTATCTGTGTCAGCGCGCACGCTCCCCCCTGGGGATCAGCCAGTTCAGGTCCTGCACTTTATACTCACGGCGCTTGGCTATGCTGACGACACCTATGGGCTGGCAGCGGGTGGCACACCCTTGACCCCCCTTTTGCAATGCACGGAGGAATGGCTACAAGACACCGGCCAGGGTGTCAATGCCAAAAAGTCCGTGGGGTTCTCCTCATCTTCATCAGAGCCAGTGAAAGCAGAACTGCTGGGTGTACCTTTCCCGGTAGAAACAGAATTTAGGTCGCTGGGTGCAGGCATCCGCACAACCGATGCCACGTGCTCTGGCCCCCTAATCCTGAAGCGCATATCCCGTGCCTGCGGCCTCCTTGACCGTGTGCATGGAGCCCAGGGAAATTATGAACGCCGCTGCGAGATCATATCAACTATGGTCACAGCCACAGGCCTACATGCGTCGGAGATCGTTCCACTCCGCATGCGGGATCTTGCTGCCTTCGAAACCCGTGTTATCAGAACTATCTGGGGCCCTACACGCCCAGGGAGGGCAAAAGAAATTTTCTTCTCCTTGCTATGCAAAGGCCACCGGATCTCCCCAACCATGGTGGTCAAGTATTCACGCCTGCTCTGGCTGTCACATCTCTGCCGTAACAGCGGCCCAAACCAGATTACTGCCCAGGCCATCTGGGAAACAGGGCTTTACACAAAAAACAGCGGCCCTTTTGGGCGCGCGGTGCAAAAACACAGGAATGCGGCTGGGCACCTATGCAGCGTTGGTGGGGCTGGAAAGTCCCAAGGCAGAGTGAACTCCTTATGTTAAATGGGGACAAGCAGACTGTAAAACACGAAGTCCGCGAACAGCTCAGGAAACAATTGTTAGATTCGCTAGTCCAGCGGCGACCACGCCTGTTTGCGGGTCTGCACTATGCCACAAACAGACAGCTTCTGCAGCCGAGCATTGCCAGCTTTGGGTCCGAACTAGAGCGGACCATATTGCGAGGGGTTCTTTCTGGAGCGACCTGGACCGCGCTGCGCGCGTATCAACGTGGCCTTCGCACCTTTTCCACATGTCCTTTTTGTAATGCGTCCCCAGAAGACGAGGAACATATCCTCTGGCATTGTGCCGCGTGGGACCACGTCCGTGGCCCGCTGTTGGCGCTTGTGCACACGGCCCTTTCCCAATTGCCGGAGCTTCCACCACCCGGCCAGTGGCCAACATGCTTACGGCGATGTGGATTAGCCCCAGAAATTTCCACAGAGGCAATCAAATCTGGTGCAGCGTTCACCTTCATGCGCGCGGTACATTCCATGTATGTATGCATTATAACAACACGCAAAAAGCGAGATGCGCACAGCCCTTCCATTTTTGCAGGGTACAGGATGTCTCAACAAGTCAGGCAATACCCCTATCAACAACTGGTTGGGCCACTGCCCCAAACGGTGGCACACGGTGCCCTGACACTCCGCACCCCCAAGGAATGGAAATGGGAAAAGAGCTTCCTCGCAGACCTCCTCAGTTGGCTGCAAGCCCTGACGTGGCCGGAGGAACAGGGGACTGTCACCTTTTTGGAACTGTCAATTGATTTCGAAGAGTTTGCGCAACGGACCCTCCCCCATGCGCCTCAGGCGAGGTATACAGGCAATACCCTGTCCCTCCAAGAAAGAGGCAGGGTACTGCGCTTGGCAATGGCCAGCGCCCAGCGACTGGTCACCTCAGGCCAGCTACACCCAGCCGGCATGGTGACCCGCTGTGGCTCGCTTGTGCCGCTGGGGGGACCAGCGATCTGCGGCTTGAATAAACGCCCGTATTTTGCACGCCGAGAGGCCATGATTACACACATCCGCAAACTCGTGCAGTATTGCGAAGAGCCGTGGGTGGCCAAGGCGGGAACACACCGCACGCATGCGTTGCGCCCATACACATACCGCCCGCGTAAGACGGCAGCAGAGATTGAAGCACATCGACTGCACAGGGCCCTGTGCGGGAATCTGCGGACAGGCCTGGCACCAGCATCTGGTGCACAGCTCACAGCCAAGGGTGGAGCCACAGGCTCCAATTTTGGAGCAGATTTTTTCCCCATCATCGGCGACGGTCGCTTGCCACAGCGCCCGTATACAGGAACACGCAGGCACGCACCGCAAGCAGCACAGGCAAACGTAACCAGGGCACCAGCAAATGCCACTGTATGTGACACACACTCTCTCCCAGCGTGCATCACGTGCAAGAGGCTGCGCAAAACAGCCCATGAATGCTGCTCTCTAGGGCATCACGAAGCGGGGCACGTCCCTCGCCGCCCGCAAATACAGCTCTGTGAAGCCCACAGACTGCCGCCGTGCCCCATTTGCACGCGCACACAACGGGGGGTAAGGCACTGTTGTGCGAGGAGGCACCACAAAGTATGCACCCCTGTCCAGCCGTCCAGGAAGCGTTGCTCCTCTCAACAGCCGAAGCATCCATGTAAGCGCCCACGAGTAGTCGGGCCTTCACAACCAAGTCAAGCCTCCTTGAGGTCTCCACACCAACCCCCAACGCCTCCCGCCCCTAAGCAGCGGAGGCCCAAAACGTTATCCCCGCCCTCCCCACCAACCCCTGTACCACAGGGGCTGGCAGAGACGTTGGATACGGAAGCGACCTGCCGCCAGCTTTTTCTGGGGGCACACGGAAGGGCCAGCTCCGAGGTTACCTAACCAGATCTCACACAGAGGTTCTGATTCCGCAGAAGGGATGGATCATAGGCGCAAAGAGGCGACAGCAGACTGAGCCGAATGCACCTGCCATCTCATGGCTGCATAAGGATCCACCTCGTAAATAGTACAGATCACACACACACACACACACACAGATGACCAACCACTGCAAGACCCTAATCCCTATGGGAGCAGGACTGGTCATGGGGCTGGAGGGAAGGCCCTTTTTCACCAGGCCGCTGGAGGTCTCGCGCCACCTACAACGACTCCGGACGTATGGGGAGGAGAGATGGGCGCAGAGGCAACGGTCTAAGCAGGCACAGAAGAAAGCCAGATGCGACAGGGCGCAGGGCGCCAAGCCGCAACGCAACCCAGCGACGCCGGCGGACAGGAGGCGGTGCCCGGCAAAAGGAGGAGCCAAGCGCTCTGCGCTGCACTACGGCACGGACTTCTATGCGAAACCCACAGTACCGGACGGCAGGAGGCACCCCCCCTTTCAAGTGGTGGACATGGGGCCAGAGAATGGGAGCCAGGAGCCACATACCATACGCTTCGCACCACAACACGCGCGCACACGGCAACGCAGGCCGGAGACACACAAGCGGCGGCCAAAGACGTGGGTGTGCGAGGCACACAGACACCCACCGTGCAGAGCGTGCGCGCTGGCGCACAAGGGAGTACGGTACTGTTGTGCCCGAGGGCACCAGGGGCACCCGCGGGTGCCTGCGATGTGCCCCCCTGCCGCGGGGCGAGCCCCCATCCCACTGCGCCGCCTGGGGGCGCGCAGAGCCAGCCAGAGGACACCAGGTCGGGGGGAGGGGGGACAACCCCCAGCCCCCAAGAGACGCGTCACGCACACGCCGGTGGGGGGGGGGGGGGGCACACACCAGGGGCGCCCGGCGCCCAGAGCCAGCCCCACCCGCGGCGCACGGGGACGAAGCAACGGAGGGGAGAGACACCTCCCCAGGGCGGCCCGCCGGGCAAACGAGCACGCCGGCCGGAGCGGCATGGGCGTGCAGGCACTGAGGTCTCATAACCCCCAGCCGCCAGAGGCTCTGGCCTAGGCGAGGGTGACGACACTCAAGGGGGGCCAGTGCAGTCATGATGATTCTCATCAGACATCCTTTTTGGCACAGGCCCCCTCCGCTGGGCGCCCACCCCTGGACCCATGCAGGCCTTCCTCTTTAATATGGCATCCCCCCCCCCCCCCCCACACACACACCCCTCGGGCGCAGGTGAGAGACAGTAGGGACCAGCTACTGTATTCCTGTCCCCTCCACTATGCATATTGCCGCAACTATTGGAGGCATGTGGTGATGATGCAGGACCACAGCATAGGGAGGAGGGGTCCTATGTGGTATAGAGATTTTTGTGTTTCATTGCAATCTTGTGGCCCTGTCGATAGTCCCCGGACTACGGCCGAGTGGGTGGCTCGGAGGACTACTTGACGTGTGTATCCGGACAGCAGAGCCACCTGATTGCACAGCTGATATATGGAGGTCTTGCGTCATGGTAGCTACATCCAGGGTCGCTGCAGCACTCAATTAATTCTTTCAATGCAAGACAGCAAGTCAATCGCAGTTCTAGGCCTGCATATCCCTCCGACCGTCAAGTTGGGTGGAAGAACCCATGAAGAGACAGAGAGTCGGCCAAGTATGCATGCCTAGTGAGCCACTTCTTGATACCACGTGCTACCTGGCACCAACACAAAGGCAACGTATGTGGCAGGTGGTGGAGACACTTCATTGTTACCTGATGCACATGTGGGAACCTTGCATATGCCCTTGCCACCGCCTTATGCATGGCCCTCATGGCGTGCGCGCACAAGAAGCTTGACAGAATGGCCCGGGCCAAGCACAACCACTAAGAATTTGCTCCAGCCAACTTTCCGCCCAGGGGAGGGTATTCTTGAGGACCCTTGTAACAATGGAGAATAAGTATCCCTTGTATGCCGCCGTCGGGGATGTCATGATAGGCCGGTTCTATCATAGGGTGGCGCCGCTCTTGTTCCTTTGTAGGTCGAGATGAGCCCTAAGCACATGTCGCCACATAAAGGCGCCTATTGGCGTTGAACCATGCTTTGTCTTGTTTGACTATCCAATTGACTAGAAATCTTACATTCGGATCCGGCATTGTGCTGCTCGTCTGTTTGTTTGCAATCGTGTGTGTGTGTGTGTCTGTGTTTGCAATCCCGTGTGTGTGTGTGTGTGTGTGTGTGTGTGTGTGTGTGTGTGTGTGTGTGTGTGTGTGTGTGTGTGTGTGTGTGTGTGTGTGTGTGTGTGTGTGTGTGTGTGTGTGTGTGTTTGTGTGTGTGTGTGTGTGTGTGTGTGTGTGTGTGTGTGTGTGTGTGTGTCTGTGTGTGTGTGTGTGTGTGTGTGTGTGTGTGTGTGTGTGTGTGTGTGTGTGTGTGTGTGTGTGTGTGTGTGTGTGTGTGTGTGTGTGTGTGTGTGTGTGTGTGTGTGCGTGCGTGCGTGCGTGCGTGCGTGCGTGCGTGCGTGCGTGCGTGCGTGCGTGCGTGCGTGCGTGCGTGCGTGCGTGCGTGCGTGCGTGCGTGCGTGCGTGCGTGCGTGCGTGCGTGCGTGCGTGCGTGTGTGTGTTGTGTTGTGTTGTCTGTGTGTGTGTGTGTGTGTGTGTGTGTGTGTGTGTGTGTGTGTACGAAACGGAAGTGCTGGAGAATGGACGAATCAGTGTGGTCTATCCACAAAGAATGTAAGTGCCTGTACAGAGCAGCGGGAATTCAACCAAATTTTGGTACATCACACATGAAGCCTTGGTTGAAACAATGGATTGGGAAATGCCCAACAACACATACATCATCATTGCAAGAAAACTGTGAACCAGACACGGGTGCATACCAATGTAGGGTTCATTTTCAACGCAGTCAGCGGATCTCCAAAGTCTCCGGTCAGTCTATGTGAACCGAAACCAATTCCACCAGCTAGGCAACCTTTGGGATCCCACCAAGGGTTTGTGTATTGGGAAACCCCCTTGGGGTGTGTCTCGCTTCACCAGTACTGCGATAATGTGTTAGTTGCCTCCACTTACCCCGACTCCCCCCGCACCCGCCTCGTTGAAACAGTGCATGACATCCTCTAGTAGTGCTAGGGTCTCAGGGTCCTATGTGATTGTGTTACCCCGACCTCCAACTCCTGCATCTTTTCATGTCACGGCTGATCCGTCCACGCCGTTGGCTATTGCTTAATCCATGGCTCCAATGGGGAGGGTTCAGCTTACACACACCCCAGCGCCTTCGACTCAGCCTGGTCCATACAACTAGGCCCGCCCCTCATCACTCCCTACCTCTCATATCCCTCCTACTCTGTTAATAGGCGTGCTTAGTAATTGCGCTGGTGGTGTGACACATGGGCAGGGGAACTCCTGACAGTGGTAGCCTGAAACATGTTAGGGGTGTGGTGCTCGGACTATACAGCCCAGTTAGAACATAGTCACCACCTCCATCAAAAATCACAGCTGCCATTGTGTGTGTGTGTGTGTGTGTGTGTGTAACCCAGCGGTTACGCTGGGCTCCAGTCCTGTCTCCCCTCACACCCAGATATGCGCGCAGAGCAAGAATAGTGGTTGTTCCGGGCATGTAAGGGCTGCTGCGTAGTCCAGATTCATTCCCTCCCCTCGCAGGCTGAGGTGTAACGAACAGGGTGCAGTACATGTGCTTGTGACTCACCTGATATTATATGTTGTACTTTGTACTCCCGTTTGTCACACCACTGCAGAAAGACGCCTAGCCTTATGACGTCATGACACAGTCAATGCTCTATGCTGTTGTCTTGTTTTGATTGCTCATGGCCTGACGAGGTGTTCTGGGTGCCATCCGATCCGCAGTGCTCGTGCTAAGCAACAGTGGTCTTATCGTTTGGTTCCCGCACAAGTGTGTGTGTATGGGTGGGTGGGTGTACACGTGCGCGTGTGCGCCTGTCACACTGCCTTACACCTGCAAGCAAACAAAACCTTGTGACAGCCCCATGTATGTGGCAGGCTTGCTGAGGACCCCACTGTGCTTGCTCCAGATACAGTTATCGCAAGGGGAGTAGTGGGAGCACCATCCCATTTTGCGCTTTCCATAGTTCTCTGCGTGTCACAAGATTGAGACAGAAATCGAAGATGTGCAGGCGGCCTTGATTGAAAGTTGCTTGAGCGGTGCCACTTGCACTCCCGGCAAAACAAGTGCTGAAGGTTCTTGGCATCCCGTCCCCTGCATAACACAGCCCATCCCATGACTTCCTGTGTGTGCAGGGCCTGTTCTGCGGTCTGTCGGGATGTGAGGGTACGGCAGTGCCTTTACAGTTCAATGGGCCCGCTATGGACCGGACAGGAAGCAGTGTTGTGTGATACGAATGCATTTCTTTCTGACAGTCACTTGTGCGCGTGCTTGAATGCTGGCACTTGCATTCAGAGATGGTAGAAGAGAAATATGTCTTGTGGAGAGCGGCACATGAACCAACAGTCGTAGGCCTGGTTTCGCAATGGGACCCTATTTGTCATGGCGCTGAGCCGCGGATGACTTTACAGCCCAGGTAGAGACGAGATGAACTGACTGACAAAGAGGAGAAGTGTGCGGCCTGTCGGGACAAGTCAGGGCAAGAGCTCATGCAGGCGGCACAGCAGGTAAGGGGGTTTATGACGCGATGTACGGGATGGGAAGGGATCTCACTGCAGTTGTGCTTAGCCAGTGTCCAAGTGCTGACGCGAGATGACTTTTACACGAGTAGATGACCGGAGGCTTGGCGAGCACGGGCTGGTAGTGATGGAGCAGAATACATCGACAGCGGGACGTCTGAGTGGCTGCCGGAATGGGCGCCGAGAGGGCCCCCTGGGGGCGCCGAATGGGCG
>OZ038381.1:11989501-12121331 GCA_964036045.1 Eutreptiella sp. 'Long Island Sound 2002'
CGAGTGTGCGCCGACACGCCTCTTAGAGGGTGATGGAGGACTCGGTGAGGCGTGCGGGGGGCCGCCCCTGAGCTGCGGGTCCAGTGGCGGCGGCTGCACGTCCGGGCGGTCCTGAGGGTGTCCTAGTCTTGGGCTGGCGTCACAAGCGGAGTTAGAAGTGGGCGGGTGAAGCCCAGCTGACCGCACCCACCGGTCTGGCGTAAGCGGTCTGTAGGTACAGTGCGTTGCGCGCGCTGCCATCCCTCGAACGCCCTCTGAGCCCGTGATGAGGGCATACCTATACACCCACACACACACACGCACACCGTCCAACGGCCAAACAGCAGCAGTGGTAGGAAAGTAGTCCTGTGAAGCCTCGCAGTTTGAGCACGATTGGAATGGATACCTTGGCACACTCCGTCCGCCGCTCGGGCCGTTGCTCTGCGTGGGACCCCCCGTCCCCCAGGGGGTGGGTGGGTCAGAGGCCAAACAAAAGTTTGCGTACCTGAAATCGGCCTCCAATTTGCGGCCCCTTTAATTGATTGTGTGTGTTTCCCGAGGAAAATTGTTGTGATGTCGGAGGTGGGGCGGTCCGTCGGGGCTGGCCAGCACCCCAAACGACCCCCCCCCCTCCCCCAAGCGATAGCCTGCCCCCACTGCGCGCACATAGGGCCATGTGCGCGGTGGCGAGTGGCCTCCTCCAGTGCCACGTCACCCCGGCCCCGCACGGCGCACGACCCGCGGGGCGCTTTGTGGATGGTGTGCACGGGGCAAGGGGCGTACCACGCGCTTTGCTCTGGGGAAACGGGGGTGAGCGGCCATGCACTGTGCGAAAGGGCACGGGGCACATGGTACACGGCGTGCGGAGGGTATTGCGCGCGACGAGTGCCAGTCACCCTCCGACCGACCGACTGATGGACGGGGGCGGCCAAATCACACGGCCGCGGTGCTTTGGACTCAGACGACGGCCGCCGGACGGTCACTGGCGGTGCCTCCGACCTCCAAACGTTTTGTGGGGGGCTGGAGGGGTATTGAATTCCTCAATAATGATTTATGGCGCTGAATTTATGATGGTTAGTTGTTGCTGCTGCTGCTGCTGCTGCTGCTGCTGTTGTTGCTGCTGCTGCTGCTGCTGCTGTTGTTGTTGTTGTTGTTGTTGTTGTTGGTATTCCGCGGGGCTTAGGAGTCGGGTAAGAGCCCACCTCCGTGCGCCCAAGCCCAAGGCCCCGGTCCTGTGCATGCCGGCAGGCTCGTCTCGATGTTGCGGTCATTGCCCGCGAAGCTGGACATTCCAGGGTCTTCACCGCCGCTGTCGTATGAGGGTCGCTTTGCAGATTGGTCACTTTGCAGATGCTGCGGCTAGCGCTCAACCCCATCTTGAAGCGCAGACTGTGCCACTCGATTTTCAACCACATTGCTGCAGGACAACCGCACCCGGGCATTCCTTCATGACCCTGTCTTTTCTGTTTTTTCCCATTGCCCTGCGGAGCACCTTTCCGCCCAAAACAACTGCCCCTTGCCCTGCAACTGCCGTCAGTAACTCCCCACCGCCGTCGGCCACCGCCCAAGCGCCGTCAGTGACCGCCCGAATATGACCCAGTGTAGTGTCACCCATTTTCTTCTTTTTTTTTAAATTTGAATTAGGAAGTGCCCCGGACCGGACCATCCGCGGCCGTTGCCCCTTCCCAACGACCAGCAACAATCAGAACCCGCAGCTTCGACATCGCTCTCTATCACGTCCCTTTCAGCTGTTTTCTGTGGAAGAGACACAGGCGTATCGATGCACAGGTGCACTGGAGACTTGGTTTCTGATGGAAGGCCCGCAGGCTCCCACAGCAGAGCACTCGGGTGCGTCTGTGGGTTTCGATCAGCCTTCTTCGAGGCAGAAGCGTCGTTCAGGAACCGTTTAATTCAGGTTGGTCCCCCAAGGGCAGCCCATCCGTACGCCGCCCCCCCCCCCCCTCCCTTGGGCCGGCCAACTTTCGCCTTCGACCATGTTTTCTATTGAAGCGGAGCGGGGGACTTCTTTTGGGTTGCCCCTGCCTTCCCTTTGTGTCTCCTTCGCATGAAGAGGTCCGCCTGGTCCCCTCCACTGTACACTAGTCCATGCGCCAAGTAGCGCATGCATTTGTCATCTTGAAGGCATCCCCACCTGACCGTCGTTTCCCCGACTTTGGGGGCGCCGTAAGCGCAGTGCGCGTGCAGTGCGCGCGCAGTGCAACTATTTGGGCGTCTGGCTGTAGTAGAAACCCATACTTTGTGGTACTTGGGGCATCATTGTTGTTTGGTAGTAGGTTTTGATGCATTGGGGATATGGCATTTTTGGATGTTCACCCTGTTCCACCCATTTCTACCTTTTTGCACACGCTTTTTACCCATTTCCACCACACCTACTCTTTTTCTCGGTTGATTGATATGGTGATACACAGGGTGCCTGCTACGGGACATCATACTTCCCTCCTCATTTCTCAGGCCCACTTTCTCCATGGATCTCAGTATTGGGGATAGGGTGTGCTATACCCGCTCCAATGGCCTGCAACCTCCTGCCACGGTAGTTGGGACGACTGAAGACGGACTCCTCCACTTGGAATATTACCAAGATGGGTTGAGAGTGGTGAATCGGCAATGCAAGAAGGAGTCCATCTCCTTTGCCATCCCAAGTTCAGATTCGCCACCTCACTGCCCTCCATCTTCACCGCCCAACACACAGTCAAGTTCCCCCCCAAAGGCCAGTGGTCCTTCACCACTGCCACAAGGACCGGGAAGGTCCCCCTCAAGGTCCCCTCCAGTCCAGTTTGGGTCGCCTAATTCTAAGGGTGTTTCCAAGGGGTGTGCCTAGGGGCTCTTCGGGGGGAACATAGTCCAAAAGTAGCGCGCAGTGTGCGTGCAGTGTGCACACAGTGTGCACGTAGTGCAAGGAATCCCCCTTTGCCCAGGCATGCGCAACGGGGGAGGGGGTGGCAGTGTCGAGGGGCCTTTGCTCTGCTCATAGGACCCGCTTCGGCTGGAGGGCGTAGGTATCACACAGGGGTACGCACTTCCAACGGGGTGCGCGGGCGGTGCAGGTGCCCCGCCCGAGGCCCCTGAGTCGGCCTCGGCGACTGCCGCGGTGAGGGCCGCCACGAGGGGTCCATGAATGCAATGGATGGGGCTGCCAGGCCCACAACCCCAGTGCACCAGGGGTCAGGCATTCGATGGGACATTCTCGACGGGGCCCATATCCAGGGCTGCAAGCACTGTCTTCCAGGGCTGCACGCTCCCTTTGCCTCGACAGGACATCCCCCCACCTCCACCTACTCCCTCCTGGGCTGGAGGGCAGGAGGAGGGGGCAGCAGACCCCCCACCAGCTCCTGGTCACAGCCCTGTGCCCTCTCCCTACGCCTCTACGGGACATCTCCCCACGCCTTCTCTGACCAGCACAGGGCGGCAGATGTGTTGCTGTGCCGTGCACTCCCGGGACGACGCGCCGGCTCGGGCTGGCCGGACGGGCGTTGCCAGTGAGTGCGCTGCGGTCCAGTGCAGTCCTTCTAACCGGTGACCCGCCAGACCTTTGCAGTGACGCCCCCTCAATAGGGTGCCCTTGGCCCCCCAGCCCTGGGCAGGTGATGGGGAGGTCAGAGCGGACGGTCTTTCGCTCCCTCCTCGGCTTTGGGTTGGCTCTCAACAAGTTCGGCCATTTCCGGATTCATTTGCTGTCCCACTGATCCACTGACCTCTTCTGCAGTTGCTCTTTCGATCCTGATCATTTCAACGAACAGCTTGTGCTGACCCTCCGACTCCCCTCACTCATGCCATGAGGTGCCCGTCTGCGCTGCAAATCGGTCATAAAGTAACAGTGCATTTCCCGAGCATTGGTGCCGAAAGGGGCATTGTGTTTTCCTGCATTAGGACATATTTCGGGTATGTGGAGCAGCTGCGAGATGAGATGGTCGTAGCAAACAAGTTGAGGCATATGTCCGTTAGAGGTACACATAGCATCACAACAAAGACCCTTGAAATTCTAGCCATTTTTCGCCACTGCGTCAAATTCTTCGGTCCCATGCTGCTCGAAAGCCTTACAATGAATCGTATGTGCCCTGCACAACCGCATACCATTTTGTGCCACGGCGCACACGCTATTTGAAACTCCTCTTTGCATAGACCGCAGCATGAAGGCACCCGCATTCAGGGGAGGACATGTACCCCCCCCCCCTTGCAACCCCCCCCCCGCCGCCTGGGGGGAAACCGTCACGAGGCCCAAAAAGCATAGAAAGTACTAGGCGCCAAAGGCGCCAAAGAAAGTTTTTACAAGGCGCCGAAGCTGATTTACACTGTGATACTATGGCACAGTTTTGTGATGCAATACACCCCCCCCTCATGGGGGGGGAAACGTCACTTCATGACTGCCCCCCCCCCCTTGGGGGGGAACCGGCCTGACAAAAGGGGGGAGATTGCAAGGGGGGGGGTAGTGTGTATGTTACCAAATCCACAAGGACACAAAACACATTCTTGATTTTTGCCACTTGTCCTATTGCTTTGGGAGAACATTTTCTTGCTTGTGAATCAATGCTATGGGCTTGTTGGACCTGGGGGCCTAGCCTGAGGCCAATGTCAACTACGTGATCTGCAACCTCGGGCAATTTGGACCTCTCAGACAGACCCCTACCTGACGCACTAATGGCGGCTTTCTTTACGTACCTCATCGTCTTAGTCTAGGCATATGCCTATATGGTTTGTATGTCAGTCCACATGTAAGTCTGTATTCAAGCCTATAGCCTAGTCCATATCCTTGTCTATATCTAAGTCCATCTCAGCCTATTCAAAGGATATATCAAAATCTCTCTCAACCCCTATATCCAAGTTTGTATCCAAGTTTATTTTTACGTCTTCATGTCCCTCTATATCCAAGTCTCTCCATATATCCAAGTCTACAGTGGAATCCATATGTATGTCAAATCGAAGTCTCTATCCAAGCCCTTCTCTAAGTCCATATCCAAGTCCACATCACAGTCTATTTCCAAGTCTAATTCGCAGTCTATTTCCAAGTCTAATTCGCAGTGTACACCCAAATCTGCTCCGGAGTCTACATCCAAGTCTATAACTCACAGTGCTTGTCACCGTTGGTTTGCCTCCCCCTCTTCCCCTCTCAGGCAGTGTGTTTTTACTTTCTGTTTTTTGTACCATGAACCTTTTCACCCCCAACAAGTCGACCAGCCCCCCGAAGGATTCGGACAATCGCGGCGTGGAGCCGTCGGTTGGACCGTCCCCTCCTTCGCAGACGAATCCCGACCTGGAGGCCTTGATCCGGCAACAGGCAGCAGAATTGGAGGGCCTTCGCAGGAGGCTCGAGAAGGCGGAGCTGGCCTCACCCAAGACGCCACGACTCACGGCGGAGGCCTTGGCGGAGTTCCGTGGCCGTGAGCGCCTGGCCGGGTGGATGAAGCAAACCGCGGAGTCCCTGGAGCAGTACGTGCAGCACGTGCCTAGAGCGGACATGGAGGGCACCGAGGACCTGACCCCCGGGGAGGTTCTGGCGAACCGTGTCTGGGACACCCTGTGGGACAGCCACAAGGCGTATGAAGGACGACAACGAGCCCGCGAAGATGCCGAATCAGCCGAGGGCAAACAGCTGGATGCCCTCCAGTGGTCTCAGGCCTCCGCCCACCCGACGGATTCGTTTCGGTGGCGAGGGGTTCGGTTCGTGCGTGAGGGAGGCGTCCTCAAATGGGTTAATGCCTTGGGACGGAAAGTCCCTGTGTCCGCCTCTGCGCCGGGGGAATGCCGCCGCTGCAAGGCCCACAGCCCCGAGACCGCTGCCCCCAAGCACTGGCACTTTCAGTGCCCACACTAGGCCTGACTGGACGACCCTGCTAGGGGTGGGCGGGGCGGTCGGCGGGCGGTCTTTTGCTCGCGGGCAGTGCCCGCGGCGGTTGCCCCGGAGGTTGCGTCCGGGTTTGTTGCCAGCTTTGCAGGATTGGCATCCGCTTGGGAGCGATTGGCGAAATCGGACGAGCGGGCCTACCCTCGAGTGGTGGCCATGCATTCCTGGAGGCAGCGCACAAGGCAGCGGTATGGGTCGGCTATCCACCAGCTGGCGGAGTTCGAAGCATGCATCCCGACCAGGCCCCTGCCCGAAGTCCTCTCCCTCTGCATGGCGGAGCGTGCAGCCGATGGCCACTCTGCATCCGGGTTGCGCGGACTGGCGTCTGCCGTCCGCGCGGCGGAGGATTTGGCATTGGTCCCCCGGGTTGTGGCGGCCCTCCATTGGCGCATTGCCAAGTCGGGAAGAGGCCCCGGCCCGCAGGCGTACGTGTCGCCTCGAGCCCTTGTGCACATCTGGAATGCGGCCACCGCGCCGGACGATCGGGCGGTCGCGGCGCTGGCGGCCCTATCGTGGACGATGTGGCTCCGGGTTGGAGAGGCCGCCTCCATCCGGTGCTGTGACCTTGACCGCAAGGAGGGCCTCTGGTTCTACAGCACCAAGGTGGGAGAGCCCGGGTGGGTCTGTCGACCGGCCGCGGCTTACGCAAGATCCTGGATGGAATTCCTCCGAGTCTACTGCCAAGCCAAGGGGAAGCGGCCTGAAGAGCCCGTTTTCGAGGGAGGGGCCCCCTTCCTCGAGGACGCCATCGGCCGCCTGCTCCGCGACACCAAGTGGGCTGATGCTCGCTGGCATGCCCTCAGAAGGGGGGGTGCCGCGGCATGCTGGGTACGCAAGCCCGCCGCCCAGTACTTCCTTTTCTGGGGGCGGTGGGCTGGCTTGCGTACCGCCATGGGTTACGCCCTGGGGTTTCAAGATCCGGAGGTGGTGGGCGATCTGGTGCTGCCGCATGTTAACGAGGCTGTGGGTCTGGGCCCACGCGGTACGGTGCTACCTGCGGCTCTGTGGGGTATGGCTATGTACGACCTCTCACGGTTTGCGGAGCCTCCAATGGCCCCGCCGCACCCGAGCCCACCGCCTCTTCTTGGGTCTACTGGAAGTACTCTGGTGGAGGACGTTCGGGACGAGCATGCTATGCATAGCGTCGGTGCCGCTGCCGTCGACGACCCCCAGCCGTGCCCATCCCCGACCGTCCCAGGACCTCCATCGGAGCCACGACCAACTTCCCCTTCCCCGGCCTGCGCCCAGTCCGCTTCTCTTGGGCTGCCCCCTGAAGTCATCGTCCTGTCCGACTCTGACTCGGATGCGGACATTGGAGATGGATCGGGAGTTCGTCGGGTTAAGGAGTGTGTGCCGAACATGGGGAGCGTCACTGCTCCAGCGGATGCCTTCAGGGTTGGCGCGCCCGGTGCTGGGGGGATGGGGTCACGCACACGACCGCGAGATCCGGGATCACGGCGGCAGCAGTACGCGGCCCCCCCTCCCCCTGTCCGGCAGTACCGTGTGCCTTCCCCGTCCCGGGTGGGTGGCTCCGATGCGGTTGCCCCGACCGTTAGGCCGCAGCGCCTTGTACCCAGGAGGCGGGGTCGCGAGGTTACGGAGTGTCCGCCCCGTAAGCGGCCCGCGGTTGGTCAGGGTCTTGCCCCCAGTCGTGGGATTTCCGCCACCTCCGGTGGGGGCGGGGGGGGTCGGCGTGCTGGCTGCAGCGCAAGTTGTCAGCGCCAGGGCCTTTACTTTTGCAGCGGATTGAGTTGTTTGTGGATAGGGTTTTCCGGGTTGCAGAGGACTTCGCCCTGGGTTATGCACTGGACGTGATTTGTCTGGCACTGTGCGAGTTTGCCGAACCGGCATGGGAGGCGTTACTTCACTTAAATACGTCACCCAAGCCGTCGCTCGCGGCGGTGGTACCGGAGGTGGTTCAGCGCGGTCTGGGGGCCGTGGGGTCGTACCGGATCCCGGGTAGTTTGTGGAGGGAGGTCGTGCCGGCCGACTTTTTGGAGTCCGCGGCAGGTTACGACGTGGAGCGAGATCCGCAGGGCGGGGCGGGTCGGGTGTCGGGTTTGGTCGGTCAGTTTTTTGCCGCTGTTGAGCATCTTGGCATTTTTAGGGAGCTCCCTGACGGCACTACACCGTCGGTTTTTCCTTTCATTATCCCTAAGTCCTCCCGCAAGGTCAGCCTTATACTGTCTTGCGTGGGGTTAAATGAGGAGTCCCCGGATCCCCTCCATTTTGCCTTACCCTCCTGGGAGGGTATTTGCCGACTGTTAAACCACACGCCGCCCGGGCAGAGGCTATATGCCACGCATATAGACCTGACCAACGGCTTTTGGAGTTTTGTCTTGCCGGAGGGCGTAGACACGGCTTTCCGGGCTAGGATGCGGCCGGGAGGACCGGTGGTGGGGGCGACGCGGTTGCCTTTTGGCTGGAAGTTTTCACCATACCTCTACCAGCGCATCCTGGGGGACTTGTTACGACCGCACATCCCGCGGGATGTGGAGTTACTGCATTACTTGGACGACTTCGTCCTAGTTTCGGCCGATCGTCCCCTGCTACACGGCACCACCCAGGAGTGTGTGCGTTTGCTGGTTGAGAAAGAGTTTATCGTCTCTGATAAGTCCACTTTGGAACCGGTGCAACATTTGTTTGTGCTGGGAAATTTTTTGGACTTACAGCGCCGTATGGTTTATAGCCACAGACGCGCGTGGTTGCAGGTTTTGGTTGCGTGGTTAAGGTTGGCGGTATCCCCCATGCCAGGGCCCAAGCTGATGGAGAAATTGCTGGGCTTCCTCCAGTGGCACATCCGGCCGCGGTTGACCTCCGCGCCCTTGCTGGCGGGCGCGTATTGTTGGGTCCGGTGGGGGGACCATGACAGGAACGTGCCTGTGAAGATCCTGCATGCGTTGGCCTCTACTTTGTGCTTGTGTGCTGAGCCTTATAGGGCGTTGCCTTGGGAGAGGGCGCGGCAATTTGTTTCGCTTTCCCGCTCCCCTGTACCTAAACTTTTTCAACACCTGAGGCCGTGGTGCTGGTGCGTGGACGCGGCGTGGGACCTGTTTTCGTACAGGGTGGGGGGGTTTTCGCCGCAGGTGGGAGCCCGATCTTGGGTGGTGCCCGTAGCGCGTCATACGCAACAGACGGCGGAGTTGGCGGGGTTATGCTGGGCAGTGCGGCTTGCCTTACGTTTGCGGTGGGATTGTTTGCTGTTAGTGACAGACAGTGAGGTGGCGTCTGCCCAGCTTGTTCAATTGAAGGCGTCCACGTGGTTAAAGATTCAGCATGCAATGTTGCGTTCGGTGTCGCGCAGGTTATGTGTTTCCAGACTGCAGGTTTATGTCGTGTGGTGCCCATCCCATTTGCAACCCGGTGATCCTTTGAGTAGGATGCAGTCAGATTTCTTCGGTCGTCTTGTTCGGGCGGAGGTAGCGGCCCAGTGTCGGTGGGGAGAGCTGCTGCTTTCGTTGCACAAGTGCCGGTTTGTAGGCGGCGTGGTGCTGTAGTGTGGTTTACGGCGGGTGAGCTTGGCTCCTGTGCTGTGTACTGCAGTGTTTTTATACGAGGTATGCCTCGGCACAGCCGACACCACCGGCACCCGCGCCAGCACCGGGGAGGCGTGCGACATCGCCGCTCAGCCGAAGCGGTGGAGCAGCGGCGACTGAGGGCACAGCAGCGTGCGCAGTACGTGCTGGCCCGCCGCCTGGCGCGTCGGTTGGTTCGCAGGGTGTGGCTGGGGACCCAGGCACGCCTCATCTTCGACCGGCCTTGCGCACCCGCGGAGGCGCCGGGCTTGCTGCGCGACGCAGTGGCGGACTTGGCGTCGCGTCTTGGTGGGACTGCGCACCAGATGTTCCGCCCCGATGGCAGCCCCGATGTGAAGGACGAGAGGGGCCAACACCTGTGTCGCCACAGGTGGCGGTTGAGGCTAGGAGTGCGGGAGCTGACCCTGTCTCTGTCTGACCATAAGCGAGTGGGCGGTGACCGCCCGTACTTGTGGGTCCAAGGGGGCCTGTTGTTGGTGCGCCGGGTGGCATATATGTTTCGGCCTTAGCTTGGGGGAGGCCCACCGGTGGCAGTGGGGTGCCGTGGCTGTCCGCTGCGTAGCGCCTTGCGCCACGTGCGTGAGCTCTGGTAATGAGGGCAGTGTACCTGCTCCGGCCTTCGTTGGGGGCAGGGTTTGGCCTGTGCGATTGTGGGGGGGTGCAGTTTTGTTTTATTTCAGGGCATCACCCGCCCCACGACAACCTGAGCCCTGGCAGTGGTGTGTTTTCACGTGTATCCCCTTGAGCGGATCCTGTCCACCCCAGCCGCTCCCACCCCGAGAGCATTTCTGCGTGGGGCAACGTGGTGCTGGTGCCTTTGCTGAGGAAAGATAAACCACGAGATGTCTGTCTGCCAGATTTGCTTTTTGCTTGTTGCCAGTGGTAAACTCACGGTGCTTGTCACCGTTGGTTTACCTCCCCCTCTTCCCCTCTCAGGCAGTGTGTTTTTACTTTCTGCCCGCCCACCCACCCACTTGCGGTGGAGGGCGAGCCGGTCGTGTCCCAACCTTGGTGGTGCCCCCGTGCCAGTGTTGGAGGGTTGTCGCCCGACAGCCGTGTGCCGAGATTATGAGTGACTATGGTGGCCGCTGGCCCGCCTTACTCGTGGCAGCGACCGTGCGCTATGCAACCGTTTCCAGCGTTCGATGGGAGGGAGAGGTCCAAACCTGACCGCGGGTTGGATGGGTCGTGCTCCGGACAAGGCGAGCGTTGTATTTCACATGAGTTACCTCCACGAGATGTCTGTCTGCCAGATTTGCTTTTTGCTTGTTGCCAGTGGTAAACTAAGTTTGCAAGTGTATGTTGAAGTCTACATTTGCGTCTCAATAAAAGTCCACGACAAAGTCTATATCTAAGGCTATACTTGGCATGTGTCGCTCACAGGAAGCTGTACTGCACATGTTGTGCTGTTGAGAGGAAATGGCTACCGGACCAACCAGACTAAATGTGCCGTTTCATACCATGCCAAACCTGCAGGTGACACGAAAAAGCAGAAATCGTACGCAAACTGGTTTGTGAACCAGCATAATGAGCTGTTTGTAGACAGATGGATCTTTTAATCGAGGTGACGTAGGCGGATAATGGGTGGGGGCATATGGGGTGCTGTTTTCCTCCAGATTGGACGATGTTGTGTCAGATTTTTTGCCAAGTAGAGAGGAGCATACCATTAGAAGCACAATGCTGCGTGCACTGCTTGGCATCACCCGTGTATCAAAGGGCAGCCATCATGCTACATTGGAAATTCGTTGTAAAGGGTTGGTAGGAGGGTTTGTACAAGTGGAGAGGAAATGGTGGAGGACAACGGCAAGGGAAGTGGCTCACACTGACCCTTGGAAACAGATTTTGGGATGCTTGAAGTGTATGGGTCACACACGTGCATTCACCATGTACCCCCCCCTTGCGCAAGCACCGCCGTCTTCCGAATGGTGGTTATGGCAACGGCTATCTAACCACATCGGTAGCATAGCATACTGGAAATGCACTGGGACATCATGGCGGAGGCCCTTGGTTCGAACCCCGGTGTGTGGGTCATGGCGCCGTCGGGTTTTGGGCTCCCCTTTTTCATGCGAATGAGTGATCAACAATCCTGATCGCCTAAAGGCACCGAGACCCTATCCATCAGGGCAGGGCAGATGCACAGGATGTGCATGCACACATGAGGGCGGCTTCGCCGCCTTGTCGGACACCTAGGCGCGGCTCCGCCATGTATGGACGATTGGTGGCCGCGGCTCCGCCACGTTTGCTGGACGTTTGAACGATGATTTCCTGCCGGTGGGATACCGGGGGTGACGGCCATCGTCGGATTATGGCTAGGCACTAGGACCCGGTCTGACCGTCACTTTTACCGAATTTTCTGACCACGGCTTTTACGGTCAGAAAGTGGGCAAAGTGTGATTGTGTGCCGATTGTAGAGGGAAAGAGGGGCTGTTTCATGCTTGTGCTGAGTCCTCCTGCTCATAACAACATTCTGCTTGGGTCTCAGGCATGTGACAAGCATGAGGTGAGCAAAAAAATGAATATTGAGATGGAGGAACTCTTTGCTCCATGGGTGATTGAAAATGCCAAAAACCTGAAGGACCAAGCGAATTCCTCACCCTTCACATGCACAATTCATAAGCTCCTGATGCCCCTGATGGGCAGTGAGGACCTCCAGAACTTGCTGAAATTTGCTTACGCATTGTGTTCTAGGGCCCTGTTGCGACTATTGTGCTTAGGGTGAGGTAGGGGCAGGTTTTCGAGACATGCATTCTTCTGGTACTGCGCGTCGCGCCGTTGCACCGCCTTGTCAAAGCACCAGGACCCGGTCTGACCGTCATTTTCTTGGCTGGTGCTTGCGCAAGGGGGGGGGGGGGGGTAACTTTGACATGCCGGCCCAGAGCAGAACAATGTGGTGGGTGCCCCAGCCGATGAGGGACGGCTGCTCAGTCCTTTGGGGGGCGTCTTGGGTATATGTTAACCGGTTAACGTGCTGATAGACAGGATTTGCGGTCAGAGGTTCAAATTATGGCGCCCAGTGACGGAAGCAGTGGAATTCCCCCGGGGGATGCATCGGTTCCAGCGATACAAATCACGAGTCATGTGCGTCTCTCGTTGCTGAGCTTTCCTGCCCATTGCCTTTTGGCGTTGCCTTCAACATGGGACTGCCCATCGCGCCCATCAAGCCAGACGCAGCCAGGCGGGGCTGGGCCCTGCCAAGCCACGCACTGGACGCAGCAGGTTCCTACCGAGTTCTTGGATGTCAGTGGCACAGGAATTACTGGGCGGCACAGAGTCGGGCTGATTCCCAACGAGACCTACCTTCCCTGCCGGGTGCTGGTGGCACGTCCCGCTTGACCTGCGTGGTTCTTAGGGTAGTTTGGATTTTGTTCGACATCGGACGCGTGCTCGTGCGCGGTCAGTCGCGATGGCGGACGAGCAGACACTCTCGCTGGTTTTGGAGGAGTTGAAGGCCGCCATGCAGGGCCAGAGCATCGCCAACCCCTGGCAGTTCATCCACGAGTTCAGCCACCGGAAGCTGGCCCCGAGCTCCCCCGCCTCCCCCGCCACCCAGCCCTCCGCCGGAGGGGAGGCCACTGCCGCCCCTCCCCCAGCCAGCCTGCATGTCGCCCCAGCCAGCGCGAGGCCCCGGTCCAACAGCACGATCCTGTTCCCAAGCACGCGCGACCTGGACGTCACGGACCCCAGCGCCATCGAGACCTCCCTGACCTCCCTGCACACCCGCTTCCAGCAGGACATGGTGCAGCTGGCCAACATCGACAGCCTGGACGGCGAGCTCGACGAGAACCGCGACGTCAGCTCCGCCTCCGCCGTCGAGTCCGCCGTCGAGTCCGAGGTCAGCGCCGGGCTCAACAGCATCCGCGTCCAGTCCATCTCCGAATCCGCCGACTCCGACTCGGACGACGACGCCGGCCCCGCGCGGCGGCTGCAGCCCAACCCCATGACACACCTCCTCGGGGGGCTGGCGGCGCCGGGCGCGGACGTCACCAAGTCCTTTGCGATCCTGGCCAAGCGCCTCCAGTTCCGCGCCCGGCGGGAGGAGTTCTACCCCGAGACCGACCCGGAGCCCCTGGTCATCGCGATGGTGGGGCTGCCGGCCCGCGGCAAGTCCTTCGCGGCCCGCCGCATCTGCCGGTACGCGGGGTGGCAGGGCATCCCCTGCCGCATCTTCAACGCCGGCAACTACCGGCGCCAGGTCATGGGGGCGGACCAGGACGCGAGCTTCTTCGACCCGGACAACCGGGCAGCGGCGGACGCGCGCGAGCGCATGGCTGAGATGGCGGCCGCGGACCTGATGGCGTACATCCGCAAGGGCGGGCAGATCGGGATCTTCGATGCCACCAACACCGTGCGGGCCCGCCGCGATTGGGTGGTTGACACCTTCGCGCAGGTGCCGCCTTTGGGGAGGGGCACGCGACTGATCGGCTCTGAGTCGACAGCGGGGGGTTTCCGGACAGGAGAGGATTGTGTTTTACTCGGGGGAGGTCCAGGACCGCCGGGGGTGAGTAACCGCCGGCCGGCGGCAGTTATGAGCGGGACAACGGACGCCGATGTGGAATCCTTGTGCCTGCCGCCCCTGTAGCGCTACAGGGAGGGATAGATATAGGTACCCCGGAAGTGGAGGGTAATTGGGAGGTAGCTGGGTTCGAACCCAGTACAACTGCTCCTTCAACTACGTTGTGCAAGACGGGGGCGGAGGCACACAAACCACCAGGTGACGAGAGAATGCCTTGGGATACCTACCAACAACCGTCAACTGGTTGTCGGTTGACCGTTAACCACGAGATGTGGGCTCTTAACTGCTGGCTGTTGGCGGTTAACCGCCGACGGCCACCACAGATTCAATTCCCAGCCTAACCCCCACTCTGCGCAACATGCGGAATAGGTGCTGAAGGCTCGTTTCCCGTCGACCCTCCGCATGTGGTCGAAAGGTGGGACGTTACCAGTCGTTGCGCAGGGTGGCGTGGGGGGGGGGGGGGGGCACACCCGTTGCACGTAAAGGGAGCGGGCCCAATTTTTGTGCCTTGGACCTGCCAAGTACTGGGACCTGTCCAGACCTACGCCAATGGGGAGCAGTAGTCCTGCCACTGGGTGGGGGGGGCACGGGCCAGTCCGCACAGGTGTGGCACAGCCCCTTGGGGCAGTAGCTGATGAAGGTGTGGCGGAGGGTGAATGGCAAAAGGGGGCTGTACCCAGAGTTTGCTGAACAACTCAGCGTCTCCTGGGTGGTGGGTGGGGGGGGGGGATCACCCCCCCCCCCTCGGAGTGTCACGCGTAAGTTGTTTTTGGGTGTAGGCTGCGTGCGCTTTTTTTTTTTCTGGCGTAAGTTGCACGTGGAAAAAACCACTTGAAAATGCTATGGCACGCGACGTACGCTTTTTTGGTTTGGCTAACTATGCCTTAAAAAAAAATACACGATTTACGCTTTTTTTGTGACGTGACCTACACCCCCCCAAAGAAAGTGCACACAACCTACGCCTAAAAAAAATACGCCACGTACACTTGTTTTTCGTTACGGCTCCATTGCTTTACCCATGCGGGAGGTACCCAGAATGTCCGTGGGGGCTACATGCCTCACCTCCTCCAATGGGGGTTGCCAGGTGGTTCTTGTGATTTTCCTAATCTCTCTTTTTTTTTTTTCTGAAAAAAGGTTTTTTTTCCAGGCGTGACCCTACCCCCCCCCCCAAAAAAAAAGTGCACGCGACTCACCCCTAAAGAAAATTTTGGTCGAAAAGAAACACGACCTACGCCCCCAAAAAAAGATGCATGCGACATACGCCAAAAAAAAGACGCGATTTACGCTCTTTTCCGCAATCAACCTACGCTTTCCTCCCCCTCGGACCCCCCTCCCACCCCCACTCCTTAAGTGATTGGGCCGAATTATCCACCGGGTAACAATGACGGTCGCCCCCCCCCCCCCCCTGAAGCAAAACTCTGGCTGTACCCCCCAGACTTGTGTATGTTCAAAATACCCCAAATGAAACGGAGAACTCAATAGTGTCCCCAAAACCCGGGGACTATTTTGACGCCCCCCCCTTCCCCTCTGGAACCCCCTGCCCAAGTTGCGGGGGTCGAGGTTTGGAACTGAACTGGACCCCCCCCCCCCTGCCCCAGTGGAAAGTCCTGGTTGACGTTTGCCGATTAGCTGACGTTTGACAGTTTTCGGGGATGATTGACCGCGGTGGTCTTTGCGTCGTTGTGTGTGGCCGTTGCGGTGCGGGACTGCGGTGCTAGTGCCCGGGGTTGTGCGGGCAGCAGGTGCACGGCAACGGGGGGCAGTCTCTGTCCGAGTGAGGGCCCCCAGTGGCCTTTACATAGGGCCTGGATCTCAGCCGCAGCCGCATTGTGTTTCTGGAGATGGTGTGCAACGACCCCAAGATCATCGACCACACCATCTGCAACGTGAAGCTGCAGGGGCAGGACTACGCCGGAAAGGACACCGCCAAGGCGTATGAGGTCGCTGTTTGAGCCTGTCGCGTGCTTTGCCATGCAGTGCCCCATGTTGGTGCGTGCGTGCAGAGGCGCGCGTGCCGAAACCCGGCAGTGCGACGCCTCCTGCCTGCCCGCCTCCCTGCCTCCCCGCCTCCCTCCCGACCTGCCCCCCGTACCTACAATGACAGATGCTTGTGCACGCGATGGTGGTGCGGTGGTGCGGTGGTGGACCTGTGGCCGAGATGAGAGGGTGGGATGAAGTGACCTTGTGGCAATGCAGCAGTGCTGCTGCAGGCCCGTGCTACACAGCTACCCCCCCCCCCCCCTGCCCCAGAGATGCATTAGAAGGGAAGGAGCCTCAGAGGTGGCCCTAGGAGTGGTTTGACAGGCGGTTGGAGGAGGTTGCCCAAGTGGTTGGGAGCGGTTACTGTCGGTTACAAATGCCATTTAGGCTGGCACTTGCCGTCAGGGAGATAGTGGCTGGGCATAGGCTGGGCGCCCGGGAGGGGGGGGGGGGGGGCTCCCCCCCTTGCAATGCAACCTGCCCCCCCCCCCTTTGTAAGCACAACGCCCCGTGTCAGCACAACACAAAGTGTTGTTTCCGCAACTTTTGGAGGTGTCTTGTTTTGCCGCCTGCACGTGGCGACACTGCCCTAGCCAAGGGTAAAACCATGGCAGCCATGGGGGGGGGGGGGGGGGGGGCGCGGCGCGGCCCACCCCCCGCCCCCGCTAGTGCCACGAGCTGGCTGGCGACGGGAAGTAGGTCCGAGGGGCACTGGCCCCGCCTACCCGTGCCAGCGGTAGCAGCCGTTGCAGCCGCAGCCCCACAGGACCGTGGACGCCGCCGGAGGAGGAAGCCGATCAGGGAGTGCACGTATTGCGGCTGCGCGCCCTGCCGCTGCACAAAGATGTGCCCGTACTGCTACGGGCTCGCGGGGGAGTGCCAGTGCTGGGGCGTGGAGGAACCCGTGCACCTCCCATGCAGCGTATGCGGCTCTCTGGAGCCCTGCTTGTGCTGGGCTGAGGACGACGAAGCCGCCATTGACGCAGCCGCAGCGAAAACCGCTGCCACCGCCGACCTCGTACCCTGCTCCATGGCGGCCTGCAGTGCGCAGGGCGGCCTGGACGACAAGGCAATTAATGCCGACGATGCGTTTGCCGTCTCCAGTGGGCCTGAGCTGGCCCTGCCAGATGGATCAGCCCGTTGTGCAGATATCATGGAGGCCGAGGAGGCGGCGATTGGGGCCACCCAGCACTGCCACTGGCAGTGCAACGCCCCCGTGGGCTTTGCTGCCGTCCCGGGCGCCATGGACGCCGAGAAGACGGGCGCACTATGGGCTCGGGGCGCGCCCAACACTCAAGAGGCATCTGAGAATGCTTTCAACGACCTTGCGGGCGTTGCGGCAACCTGCTCTCCAGCCGAGGCGGTGCTCTCGGTGGCCCATGAGCCAGCCGCACAAGGCGATCCAAGCCTCAACATCAAGAGGGCCTCTGTGGCATTGCCACTTTTCGAGGATGAGTAATGCACCCGACAGTGCATTGCACAACTCCAAGAAGCAGTGCTGGAACTGCTAATGAATAGTTTTCGGGGGGGGGGGGGGCTACACTGTTCTGCCCCCCTGCCTCCATGTTGCTACAGGGGTGTCCAGCCCCTGTCCCTCTGCCGCCCAGACCGCAAGGGCAAGGGGAGGGAGGTTGTGCACCATGGTTGCCAGTGCTGCAGGGGCCGCGGGCCATGCGCTCAAAGAGTGGAAATGTCGGGGCGCAGCCAGCGTTGCACCCCGCTGGCCAGGGGCGTCACGAGGGCCGGCCGGCTAACGTAGCCGCTGGCCTGTCGGAGGAGCCCCGCGAGGAGCGGCAGCCGGCTTCGCCGACCGCCACCACCAAAGGACTGTTCTGCTGGGGGGAGGGGGATCACAATCACCCCCTTCCCGCACAACATGGGGCCGATGCACGCCTTATGTTGGCGGCCCCGTACTGGGGTGGGTGGGCGCCCGTGAAGGCAGACCCAGGGGTGCAGGATCCGGGGCGGCAGCCGGCCTCTCAAGCCGCCGCAGCCAAGGGGCTGCCTTGCTGGGGGGAGGGGGATCACAATCACCCCCTCCCCACGTAGAATGGGGGCAGTGCACGCCCCATGCTTAAGTTGCCACACAAGGGAACGGTGCAGTGGGCAGTGGGCAGTGCATTCATGACACAACGGTCAGCGCGTGTGTCCTCCTGCAGCGCGCACGACCGACGCCCTTGTCAGAGCAACAGGAGGCGGTGTTTCCCTCCAATTTAGTGCTGTTAGCGTTGTTCCCGCAGGTGCTGCTTCCATTGTTGTGAAGCAGCAGTGTTGCCGACGGGGGGTAGACAGGAGTGCCGGCCTGAGGCTGTGATGGCCACCAACCAGCGGTCACTGCATGCCAAACAGGCATGCAAACCCGGGCCCCCACAGGCACCGTGCAGACTGCCTCATTTTTACTGTTTGGTGGGTGGCGTGCTGTGCGGTTGAGCTTGTT
The DNA here is from genome assembly GCA_964036045.1 of Eutreptiella sp. 'Long Island Sound 2002'. Lineage (NCBI taxonomy): Eukaryota > Euglenozoa > Euglenophyceae > Eutreptiales > Eutreptiaceae > Eutreptiella > Eutreptiella sp. 'Long Island Sound 2002'. The sequence continues at coordinate 12,007,807 of OZ038381.1, forward strand.
GCAGGCTGCGGGCTTGGCCTTGAAGCAGCTCAGCAAGTGCGCTGCGAGGGAGTGCCGCACAGGTCGTGCATCTGGCTGCCTATGCGAGCCCCCGTCGCACGCACGCCTTGGCACCAATGATGCAGCACTGCTGCGGGCGAACGTCGCGGAGGAGTATGCCATTTGAATTGCAATATGTGCGGTGAGTGTGTGTGCAGAGAGCCCGAGATGTGTGTGCAGTGGTGGGGTGAGATTGAGGATCTGAAGGAGCCCCCCCCCACAGACCTGCGCTTGAAGAACGGGGGGGCTGTCGGTTATACTCCAACTCCAAATGGCGCTGCAACGGTTTTGTAACTGCCGCTTTCTGCTCCCCAACCGCTGTTGAGGGCGCAGTGCCCTCTCCGACGAAAGGCAGAGGAATGCACGCATTATGTCCCAAATTGTGACCCGCTCGCAGCGTGGAGAACAGGGCGGTTCCAGTGCCAATCTTGTAATTGTCATGGCAGGCATGGGTCCCAATCACCCCCCTCGTTCCGGGTCGTGTGGGTGCTGGGGCATTGCCGCACAACAGCCTTGGCTTTGTGTGCCGTGGCGACCAGCTGCACCTTGTACCTAGGGTCAGAGAGGGGCCACAGCTGACCGGAGCCAAGGGGATGCCAAGTGGAGGCCAGGGCCAGAGCCCACACCTGCCCTCCTAATATGAGCATCCTTGTGCTTCATATGCACAGGGGCAATTGGGCTATCTATCGGTCATTTGCGCAACAATTCTCCAGGAAACGTGCTGCAAGCCAACATTCTGCAAGGTTGCATGTATTTCACCGCCCAGTGAATTGCGTTTCGAGCTACCTGCCCGCCTGCATGCATGACCTGCCCGCCTGCATGCATGACCTGCCTGATGCATGCAGAACATGCGCAATGCATGCATGACCTGCCTGATGCATGCATGACCTGCCTGATGCATGCATGACCTGCCTGATGCATGCAGAACATGCGCAATGCATGCATGACCTGCCTGATGCATGCAGAACATGCGCAATGCATGCATGACCTGCCTGATGCATGCAGAACCGATGCATGCATATCAGGACTTCAAGGCGCGCACAGAACAATACGAGAAGGTGTACGAGACCCTGGACCTCAGCAACCCGAACGACAACAAGTACAGCTTCGTGAAGCTCGTCAACGCGGGGCAGTCCATGGTCACCAACCGGATCGTGGGCGCCCTCCCGAGGAAGGTCATGGGCTTCAGCGCCAATCTGACCCCCTTCGCCCGGCACGTGTACATCACCGCGCACGGCGACACGGCGGAGAGCCGGGCCGGTGTCCTGGGGATCGACGCCAGGCTCGCACCCGAGGGCAAGATCTTCAGCCAGAAGCTGAAGCAGTGGGCCGACGCCCTGGGGCACCGCACGATGCACGTGTGGTGCGCGCCCACGCAGGCGGGCATGCGGACCGCGGCCCCGCTCGGCCGCGACCAGGGGCGGTACCACGTGCAGCTGTGGCGCGCGCTGCAGGACCGCGACTACGGCGACTTCAAGGGCAAGACGTACGCGGAGATCAAGGAGCAGCACCCCAAGGCCTGGGAGAAGCTGAAGCAGGACGAGTACTTCTACCAGTGGCCCCGGGGGGAGTCCCTGGCGCAGGTGGTGGAGCGCCTGGACCCGGTGCTCAGGGCCATGGAGGGCAAGACGGCCCCCATCCTCATCATCTGCTCCCGGACGGTGTGCCGCGCGCTGCTGTCGTACTGCCGCGACCTGCTGCCGGAGCAGTTCATCCGGATCCGGCTGCCCCCGTACACCGTGTTCGACATCGACATGAACCCGGAGCCCGTGAAGGTCACGTCGCACGAGCTGTGGGCCCCAGAGCCGGGGGCCTCGCAGCCTCAGGCTGGCAGTACAAGAGTCACTCTCCCGAGCGAATGATCGCTTGATGACGGCACGCCCCGAGCCGTCCAACCGTACACCCTCCTGCCTCTTGGTGCTGCGTCCGCAAGCACCAGCAACACAAGCAAGCGAGCACCACCACTGCCCCCAGTGCCACGCCATGGCGGCCCGCCGAGTCTGGGTGCGCACACCCCCAACTGGTGGTGGCTTTGCGAACTCCCAGGTCTGAGCCCCAGCCTCAGCGGTGGCCGCCCACGCCGCCAACCGCAATGCGGGAGGGCCCTGACGAAACCGGCCCAGTGTTGGATGGTTTTCGGCCACAATCGGGCCAAAAGTGGCCCGAACAGCCATACCATTGAAACGGATCGTGCCCCGCCTTCCCCCTGTTCCACCCACTGCCCCCCTTCCTCCCTCCAACACCCACACCCACACGCACACACCCAGGGCTCAGAAGTACCCAGTTTGGGTACGTTTAGCGGAACACTATCCGGGAAATGGGCCAAGGTAGGGAAAATGGGGGGAAATGGGGGTAAATGAGGGAAATTCAGATTGCTTGGTGGAAAAATGGGAAATTTTGGGGCTGAAAAGGCCAAAAATCAAGGTTTAGGTTGGCAACAAGGCTGTGGGGGGGGCGTAGTGGTGAAAGCTCTCGAGGAAAAATGGGGGAAAATGGGGAAAGCTCCCAAGGAAAAATGGGGGAAAATGGGGGAAAATGGGGGAAAATGGGGGGAAATGGGGGAAAATGGGGAGGAAATGCGAAGGAAATGGCGGGAAAGGGGCCCGGTTGCACCACCCAAGTTTCCTTATTTTTCCCCATTTCCCCCCATTTTTCCCCATTTCCACCCCATTTCCCCCCATTTTCCCCCACTTTTCCCCATTTTCCCCCATTTTTCCTTGCCATGGGTACATTGTGGGTATGTTTGTGGGTACAGTACCCGCCACCGGAGCCGGGTACTTCTGAGCCCTGCACACCCACCCACACAAACACATTTTGTGCTTTCCACGCTTTGAATAGCCCAAGCAGACACACAGACGCCCGTGTTGGTGCACATTTGGCCGCAGCGAAGGTGACCAGCAAAATGTATTGGTGAAGCTTTGCTGCTCGGTGCGTGGTTGTGCAGGCATTTGGGAAGGGAGGGTGCAGTACTGTGTGTGTGTGTGTGTGTGTTTGTTCGCTGATGGAGAGAGATAACCTGGTGAACCCAGGTTGCAGCTGGCTCTGAGCACCAGTCACTGTTTGTTTGTTTCTGTGTGCCATGCATGATGTATCATGGGGTCTGCTCTGCTGTCAGATCCCTGCACAGTTTCACTGTATACAGGTCTGCACATGACTGTTAGTTCTCTCGTTCTAACTGTGTGTGTGTTTGTGTGTGTGTGTGTGTGTTCGTGTACATTGATATATCGAAAGAGACAGGAGGGTGTAGCAATATATATGGCTTTTGATGCACCCCCGGGGCACTCACACACAACACACACACACACACACACACAAGCAGTGAGCAAGAGCCCAAGAGCCATGCACACTGCACACATGCGCACACCGCACACCAACGGTGAACGAGAGCAAAGGAGCCATGGACACCGCACACACGCCCAAACAACATACACACACAGCAGCCCGCAGGCCTACGGCCCCCCCTAACCCTCACCCTAACCTGGTGTAGCTGTAATTCCATGTGCTCTGGTGTTCTGGGGTGCTGGACACCCTTTTGTAGTCATGGAGGGGTGGCGTCGGCTTATGTCTGCAACATGTGTTCCGTGGTACGTGCCGCGCGGTAACGCGGGCTTGTCCCAACACGGCGACCCTGTGTTTCCCACTTTTTGATCCACGTGGGTGGTACTCCGTTGCATGCCAGTTTCAAAGAGGGCAAAGGCCGATTAAAGGCCAGTTTCAAAGAGGGTGATCCGGGGCGACCCTCGCTCGAGGCCCGTCGGGGGGCGCCTGTGATGCTCACTGCAATTTCGCTTGCACGTGCCGCAGTGTGTGCGTGTCTGCCTTGCCGACGGGGCGATTTTTGAGGGGACGGTTTCTTTCTGCGTTTCTGTCTTGCACAAGACCGCCCCCACAAAGACCGCCCCATTCTGTTCCAACTGCCGTCGATTACCCTCGTTCCTGCCAACTGCCGTCTGTCACACCCTCACACGGCTGTCAGTTACCTCACAACTGCCAGGCGCAGTGGAACAGACCCCGGAGTTTGGTTCTTTCCAGCCCTGGCCATCGACATGCACAATCCAAATGGTGCCCCGTCGTGCGTCTCGCATCGGAACACTTGGGAACTGTTCCCAATCAACAGGTGGCGGCCGTAGCAGCGGGCGCTGAGCGCAGGTGAAGCTGCGAAGCTGCGTGCATGCACACACATACCAGAACTGCGTCCGCGTCACTTGGCTTGATGGTTGGGGTTGGGGCGGGGGGGGCTCTGCGCATGCGTTGGGCATCTGTGTACAGAGGTCCCCCATAGGAGTGCAAGGCAGTGCCGAGGTGGAGAGGGTGTGTCTGCAAAGAGCTCGAGGGGCATGTGAATGGGTTTGCAGATGTGGGGATGCAGCGATGTGTGTGCAGTGGTGGCATTGGGGACCCGAAACTCCTCCTCACCCCCAGGCATGCGGTTGAAGGATGGGGTGGGTGTGGGGGGGAGGAGGTAATTGTTGGTTATACTCCAACTGAAAATGCCGCTGCAACGGTTTTATAACTGCCGCTCTCTGCTCCCCAACCGCTGTTGCAACCGTGGCCAACCGGTATTACAAGCGTCCCATTCAGTACCCTGTGGCCTTCCTTTCCTTCAAGCCCAGGCTTCCCCCCCCCCCCCCCCCCCGCAGTATACGGTCACGTTTGCCCACTGTACCGCGGCAGAGTGCGTTTGCTCGGCTGTTTGGGGGGCAGTTTGCCTCACGTACTCGATTTCCCGCTATCCTCCGTCCGACCGATCCACAGGTTTTGCTGATTTTGACCAGACGTACGAACAAGGGGGGGTCTCTTGCATTGGCCCCGCGCTGCAGCAACTGTTCACAAGGTGCGGGGTCAGCCCCCCGCCCCCTGCAGACACCCCACCCCACCCCAGAATGCTGCATGCAGACCACCACGGCCCCTTCATTTGTGGACACAAACAGTGCACCCCCCCTTGTCCCAACACGGGCTTGTCCAAACACGGCGACCCCGTGTTTCTGCATTTTTGGTTTTTTTTGGGAACCATTGTTCTTGCGGCTCCAATCCAACACAGAATGTGTTTTGTAGCGTTGTGCGGGCTGTGGGAAGGGTCAGTATGGGTGGCAAAGTGTTGGTGTAAGTTCAATTCCATGTGCTCTTGTGCTCTGGGATGTGTGCTGGCCTGTCGGGCGCCTTTTTGTAGTCAAGAAGGGGTAGGGTTGGGTGATGTCTGCAACATGTGTTCCGTGGTACATGCCACGTGGGCTTGTCCAAACACAGCGACCCCGTGTTTCTGCACTTTTGCCCCCTGAACCAGAAGTTGGCCCATGTTAGGACACGGGGGGCGGGGACACAATTTGCTTCCGAAAGCCCAAACCAGTGCACACACCCGGAAGGAACCCCGGGACACTTCCCTTAGCGCGTTGGCAGGGGGGGGGGGTTTCAGACCAGCCGGGTTTTGAGAAATGTGGTGGAGAATGCCTGGCGTTGGAAGTTGGCCGTGGTAATACCCCCCAAAATACACACTGCTGTGCCAGGAGGCACTCGGGACACCCATGAACACACACGCCCAGCTCATACGCAGGCAGACTCGGGGGACGCAGAAGCAGCCAGAGGACCCCGGGAAGGGAGCTCATGCCAGCGGCAAAGTTTCAAAAGAGGAGCGTGCCCATGACACGCCCATGGCTCACATGACACGCGGCAAGAGAGGAGAGCAGTGAAGCGACAGAGGGACCCCCCCTCAAACTGGAGCGCTGGGCATGCGCTTGTGCCCTGCGGGCTGCATGGTGGAGCGGCACGGCCATGCGGGTGCGGAATGCTCATAACGGTCACCTTCACAGAGACTCTGGCCCAGGCGAGGGGATGACTGCGGGAGGGCGCCGGTAGCTTGCCCCTGTCTTCAAAGAGACAGCTTTCATTTGCCCTCAGTCACGAATCGTTTGGAGCAGCTATCTTCATCGTGAATGATGTTTACTGTTTGGTGCTACAGTGTGATGCGTGGAACGAGTTTGTTTGTTGTACTGGGCTATTTTCAAAGGAGGAGTCCAGAAAGTAGGTTTGGATGCAACCACCACTGAAGTTCCATTTTCTTTTGTGTTGTGATGGGAGCTGTAGAAAGTGTGCAATGTTCTACTCACACAGACTGCCATGTCGCAGTCTTCTCCAAAGTTGAAATATTGCCTCCGAGGTGCGATGTAAATATTGGGTTGCCTCCATAATGCCAAGAAATTGGTGAGCCCTCCCATGGGGAGTGGTAGTACACCCCCGTTCCACCTCCTCTTTTTGTTTATTGGTGGATTTTGTGTCACATGATTTCCATGAGAAGTGGACATAAAGTGGCTGCAAAGTGGAGAAAAACATTTATAACCAGGTACACCATTACAGAATTTTGTGCATAAGCTCAGGCGAAGATGTACATATGAGACACTGGGAGGACAAACTACATGAACAATGATGATGTAGGCAAGGGTGGCGGCCAACGCCATGTTACAAATAATTACAGATTTTTTCAAATGCATGCTTTTACAAACATCATAGTTTGATATTGCCGTATTTGAAGGCACCATCTCCATTGCATGTTTACATTGTTTTTCTGATCCCATAGAAAATCTGTTTCTGTGATTTTTTTGTAGCATAGATGACAAAAAATTTTGCCCAACGAGCCTCGCGGTAAACAGTAACATATTGCAATTCTAAAATAGTCAAACTGTTCAACATTTGCACAAGGAGTTGGCAATATGTTTCCGCGGTTAACCGGTGTTTATCTTTTCTCACAGTCCCTATGTATATAGGTGGTGTGCACAATGAATGAGAGATCAACACCATCTCCGTGCTATCCGAAAATGCCAAGCCCAACTGGATCAAAGAGCTCATTAGCGACCTGGGCAACCATTCCGGTCGTCTCATACCTAGGAGCTATTAGTTAATTAATTCAGCCAATGAACTATTGTGCTAGCTTGTGTCGCAAATACCTGTGAAAACTTTCGAGGCGTGTTGTCTGATCCCCGAAAGAAAAGCCCGGATACAAAAGGCTTTGTGTATCGCCTCTACTAATGGAGCTTGCATTGGAGACACAAGGAGACTAATATGTGGATCTACAGAGCTCAAGGCAACCAAACCAAAAAGAATGGCACAAAGAACCCAACCTAAAAGCAATTGAGCCGCATAGCATGAATGCCCTGCAACAAAGAGCTCGGCAATGACTTGTTTTCGATGAAGCCCATCAATGCCAAGGGCTAAACGAAATAGGCTGAGGATCGTAGCCCACCTAGGAGGAAGCGCAAAGGTGTCATCGGCAAGAAGAGAGATTCTGAGATCATTTCCGCAGCATATTGACCTCTACATGCTGCGGAAAATATCGGCATTATGGCGATGAGTACTTAGCCAAGAAGAATACAGGAAGAGGAGGAGGTGGCAAGAAGGATACGGAGTAGGCTTCCCATCCCGGCAAATGAGATGGAGAAAGGCCGAGATGGGAGAAAAGTACACCAAAAAGGATCCCAAGCCGCCACATCAGAAATTTAGCCCCTTGCGCACCCCTCCGAATTGAAGATCCCCAAAAAATCCCTATGTGAGGTCGAGATGGGGAAGACAAGAATGACCTATAGCCATACAATGCAAAGGAGAAATGGTTGATGACTATTATCAACATTGTTACCAAATATGATGCCAAGGTTGAGTCCTTTACTGAGCTGCTGTGATGTTGGCAGATTCGCGTAGCTTTCCATTTGTCCGGTTATGTAGGACACCTGGACTTGCTGGATGTACTGGATATTGATGTCATTATTTCTTCGAAACTGATAAGTCTTCTACCGATCCGTCCGTGTAAGACATTTGAAGTGGCTGGTTGTGCTGAACATTGCTATCATTATTTCTTCGAAGCTAATAGGTTCTCTAGCGCACGGCCAAGACACGGCAGTTGTAATACTACGCGACAAAGATGGCCGAACTATTTTGACCTTGGTTGCTTTATTTATCATGGTGAGCTTTGGTGAATGTATGGTAAATCATCGTCATAACCACCAATGATTCAGACGTGCTCATAGGGACCAGTTTCTTTCGGGGGCACCTTGAGGCAAAGACCATGGCACCGCAACCTTCTTACGGACTGCACTGTGAATTTGAAGATGGCAAAATTGAGGTATCTCTGCAGCTTACACCTCGGCGAAGCTCTCGGATCACTAAGCCAGATGAAAAAGTGACGATCAAGCATTTCAAGACTGAAGGCTACATGCTAGCACCGGCACCTCTGCATGCCGATATTCTATAACTGAGATCGCAAATGGCATATTTGAATGTGGAGCTGTAAGCAGAACCTACTGCTGGTATACTTTGACCTCAAGAAGAAGAACACCTACATTTTTTAGAGTGGAGTTATGCCAACCCCTTCCTCAGTGAATGAGGCTTTGCGCCCACCAAGGTGGCATACAAGAATGCCTGTTCAGTACCATTTGCGGAAAATGAGGCCTGACATCCACTATTGGACAAACTGATAGATTCAAGTATGGATCTACCCAAAATAGGTATCTACATTCTTGGGCATCTGCATTACTAAGGGTACGTACAAACCTACCACTTGGCACAGCCATCGCTCCTTTGTGGATGGGGCTGACAACGTCATCCTAGAAAATGACTTGGACCCTACACCTTTTTGTTATGTCCTGAGATTGAACCAGGAACATGGGTTGGATCACCCCAAACGGTCTATGCCCGGAACTACAATAGGATTCAGACCCGGTTTTACTAATTAATTGGAAAACCCAAAACAAAAATGCATTACGTATGTACAAATATACTGTTTACGCAATCCAAACCCAAACCTTAGTATTGTACGTAAAATACTCCTATGCATGAAATACTCCTATGGCAACACTCATCATTGGTTGTTATTGTTGTTCTCGTTGTTGCATAGCATTGTGTAATTTTTTTCTTGCTTTTTGAAATTTTTTTTGGGGGTCACGGCTCAGTGTTGACAATGGTGTTCTTCATTGCGCCAAAGTTTCAAATCGATAATGTTATAAAAACAAATCATCCCTGAAATGATAACAGTGATGGCTCATGGTATGTGTGTTGCCTGTAGATGCTTATTGTGTTGTAAAATTGTACACATCACTATGATTTCTTGTTGAACAAAAATTAGCATAAGCAAATAGTTTCACCCATACTGAACATGTGTGCAGCATTGTGAGACGGATAATATGCAACAAAACTGCAAAAAATCTTAAAATATTTGTTGCGGAAAACAAATATTCACCATGCAACTTCCACCTTGCGAACATTGAAAAATATTGTTCATATGGTACTTTTCACCGCATGGGAAATGAACCCCAATGCAAATCTACCGGAATGGGCCCTCTCATTACCCACCACCCCATGATCTTACACGAAAAAATGAAAAACTACATGTCAAAAGAATACAAAGATTGTGAAGAAAACTTGGCCATTCACAATGGTGGGTTGGATGCTTCAAAAATCATTAGGGCACATGGGATGGATTCATTCGATGGGGAATTTACAAATAGATCATTGTGGACATAGGAGTTTAAAAGTGCATGACTAAGTCTCCAAACATGGAAAGGAGCATGATTTTGAGGGCGCAGAGGCGGGCGCATTATGCTCAAACTAAAATGCTGCCCCACAAATGTTTTCTTGCATGGTCTTCTTTCCTAACCTCCGCCCAACAACTATTGGGACAAAGTATTGGAATAGATTCCTAATGTGCTTGTGCATCTTGTGGAGCTCACACCCCAACTACCCAACATGGTGTTCTGCAAGAGCCCTCAACATTTGGACTAGTGGTAACCCCCCCCCCCCGAGGGGAGAACCCCTCCCCTGGGTACCTAACCATAGGTACTCTACCCGCAGGAGAAATCCCCACCACCACCCCCAAACGGGGATAACACCCTTCCCCTTTGGGATGAACACCCCCCCCCCCACACACACTCTAACCCCCCCCCCCCCCTATATTCAAAAACCCTCCCGTCCGGGGAGAACCCCCCACCACCACCTACCCATTTTCAAACAGCAATCCGTGGGCCCTAAACTCAACCTCTCTGCAAACCTCCCATGCAGGTTTCAGCCTCGTCACCCCCCCCACCTTGCAGACAGGTCCCTAAATTCTGTGCAGTGTTGGGGTGTGCAGCATACAATCCTATGTTGACCTCTCTCAAAATTGTATGGCCCTATGTGGGAATCTTGGATGGCAGTCATTCGAGGTCCCATCTGAAGGCCCAAACAATTCCATCAGCAATTACGCCATTTGTGTTTTTGGGTTTTGGGAGGAACAAACGCAGTTACAGCACGGTCCATGCCCAAATTTGTTGCCTGGAAAAGGCAATGTTAGTAGTTTCGTCCCACTGGAGCACCAAAGTGTGGCAAACTCCCCTTGCTTGAACCTGCCCTACCCCTGTCCCCCTGCATGCTTTATGTGCCCAAAGTCCTCTCTCTATTCCCTCACCTGCTGCTGCTGGAGGGGGAAGGATTAGGGCAGGTGATGTTGTTGACACGAGGTGCATGCCGTGCCTGAAGAGGCTTTGGGAAATAGCAATTGGCTCGTACTGCAGAATGGGGGGGGAATTGCAGCAAAATCGCTCCAACTTCCGTCGCCAAACTTGCAGCAACACTGCTGCAAAAATTGCCGCTTTTCTGTGCAGGAGCAGCAGGTGGATGGGAAAGGAGGAGGTTCAAAGAGGAGCGAGTGGGAGGGAATAGGGCAGGTTTGCCAAGAATGCGTGGGAAGGCATTCGGGTATTACAAGGGGGCATAAAGCGAGAGGATCGAGAGAAGCGACAGGTTCGATCACCAGTGAGCGGTACAACATGGACCTCTTCCTCACTCCCTATGCGCTTCCTTGTACACTGCTGGCAAAAGTAGCATTCAAGACTGAAGTGTGAAACGAAACGTGACCGTATCACGTCAGGATAAGTCATTCTGCTGTTACGATCTTGCGTTGTGCATTCCTTGTGCAATGCACATATAAGAGCTGTGTGTGCTCCCTTGCTCTATGTCAAAGCCAGGCAGAACTTTTTTGCTCCAATACAGCGGACCCGTTGGGATTGCCGTCTAGCGCCTCAGGTCTAATGGACTCGTCATATGACAAAACGACAAGCCTTGTCAAAAACAAGAGAACTAGCAGAGATTAGAGAGCCACCACGTCCCGAATTATGTGTGTGTCTTTATGGGGTGGGGGGCTTTTTGATGTGCAGGATTCCGTCTCATGGTAGACTCGTCATATGTGACAAAACGACAAGCCTTGTCAGGAAGTAGAGAACTAGCAGAAGAGAGACCACCAAAAAAAATGCTCCAGGACGCGCTCGTTGTGTGGGAGAAGGGCGACCCGCGCGTCTTGGTTCAGAAACCGATCTAAGCGAAAAATCAGTTCTGGCTCTGTTCAAATATTTAGGCTCTTGTCAGCATTGGCAACCCCTAGTTTTGTGGCTGTTGAAACTTCTTATCATACTCTTCCTTGGGCATCCAATATCCGACGGCGCTGCTTTCCTTGGTCACCATAAGCAGCCCTTTGGCAACTTCCCCATCTTGAGCCATGAGTTGGTATCCGTGGAAATCTGGTGTCACAACTTGAAGCTCCTTGGATTCTGTTGCCAACCTTTGAATTTGCTCAGCATCATCATAGCGCACCAGTTCGGTCTGGCCCATTTTGATGCAGGTGCCGGGGCGCAGCTCGGTCCACTGTTCAAGGGGCAACCAAAATCCTACTGCGGCATTATCCGCCGTCACTTGCAACACCCCGTTCGCATAATTTCCGTCAAGGGCCAGAAGAGTTTGGCCGTTGGAGTCCTTGCTCACCACCATCAACTGAACGTCGGGCTGCGTGTACGCCTTCATTTTGTCAGGTAGATCACATTTGACAAGGGTAGTATCGCCCAGCTTGATGCTAGCGCCTACCTGGAACGTGGAGAAGTCCAAATCTTGCCCCATTCTGCAGCTGCTGGGAAGCAACACACGAGACAGAAGGTGGGCTTGATAGGGTGCTTTTGGTCCCACGGGACCTGCACAGCCTTGCACGCAAGTTCCACCAAGGTATTTGGTTTTGGCCGGGAGCGCAGGACTACGGACCAACGACAGATTTAAGCAGTTTTGGAGTCCCTGTTCCGATGAATAAACGTCCAACGATTCCAGTCCTCTGGATCACCGCAAACGGAACATTGCCCCCCCCCTCGAAGGAGACACCTTGGGAACCGATCATAAAGAACGGACCTTGGGAAAATTCACATACACACACCCTCTAACCCTAACCCTAACCGGGTGGTATGTACAGTGGCACGTGATGCCTTCAGGCGCACATGCTCGTCTGAATGCGGACGCGCCTTTGGGGGGAGACTGAGCGACAATCTGAGAACTTTGGGGGGGGGGGGGGGGTCCCGGCGATTCCCATTCTCAAGTCCGTCATCGGGACTGCCGCAACCCAAAAACGACCCTCTGTGGCTGGAACCCTGCTCTTTTCTGCTGCGTATTTGCCTATTTGTAAGACGCCGAATCAATAGATCAGCACAATTTTGATTGAATCGACTCGTCGACAGTGTCTGTCGGTCATCCCTGCAACATTTATGAAATTCGCACTTCTGTTTGTCACTACGTTCATTGTTGTTGTATTGCCTTGCTTTTCCCACCGGTTTTGGCTGGTTTTGGAAAAAGTCGAATTTTCGTACTTTTTTTTGTAGCTCCAATATGTTAAAGTTCCTCAAGGTCACCAGCGCCCGGGTCCGGGTCACTCTTGAATGAGTAAGCAATTGTGGTCTTTATCTAGTGCTTGCGTCTTTTGCTAGGGGGGTACACGGGTGGAGAAGGGAGTGTGGGGCCACCGACCTGTGTTGGAGGGAGGGAGGGAGGGTGGGGGGGGGGGGGGGGGGTCCGGCCATTCCCATTCTCAACCGAAAATTCTCACATTGTCGCATATTCTCCCCCCTTTGAAGATTTGCTTCAGTCCAAGATGAAGTGGTCAAGATCACAAACGGATCTGGGGCACATTTCTGGACCCATGTTTGGGTCCAAAATGGCCCCTTTGGAACCCTTTTTTGGAACTTTCAAGGATGCTGTTATTTGTAACCCAATAAGCAGGCACCAGACACATGCAGTGGAAAAGGAATTCGATAAGCTACGAGAGTAGAAAGTGAGTGCTTTACCGTCGGACATGAGGATCACACCAACGCAAACACAAAAAGGAAAATCATTGCTTTTATGCATTGAGAAGTGCATGTATAGGCACCTCATCCCAATCCACCCTTTGAAACGGAACCCATGCCGGCTCTCACTAGCCAAAAAAGTTCTCAAAGGTGGCTAGTTTTGGTTAGGTCTTACGACATTTGGTTCGGAGTCGTGCACCATCGGCGTATCAAGGGGCAACTTTTCTCAATTGGCTGTCCAAAACCAAAGCATCGGCAGCTTCCAACGGCCCAAAGGGTGTCAAAAATAGCTACCGCTAGACAGTTTTTTGGTCATTGCGCCCTAAGAATTTAGAATAGAAGCAGTTGTGCTAAATTGGTGCTCGAACTGGCTCCTCAACGATGAATAGAATACAAATCGCATGTATATGTGCCATTTCAAAACTGGTTTTAGAGCTCCCAGTTCATGCTAAGGCCCTTTTAGTTGTGAAAACCGGGCAGACGCAATCTCGGAAAAAGATGTGCATTTTGGAAACCTCCAAAGCCATATTTTGACCTCTCCCCTTTTCAGAAGATGTTTGTGACTTTTCATTAAATTAAAATGTAGCACATTCTGTACCCAAAAAGGCCTTGCACACCACATTCAACATATCCCTGTATGCCCGAATAAATGTATGGTACGGCACATTCAGGCTTCAAATGTGTCCAATATGTTCGCTCATACATGGTTCAACATTTGTGGCAAGTGGCAAACATTTTGCAAACTTTTTTTTGTAACATTGTACCATGGAAAATTGTGTTGTTGTGATGTAAAACAATAAAATTCACTTGAAAATTTGGCAATTTTAGTGTGCAAAACTAAAATGTCCATTTTTTTTTAGAATGCTCATCTCGCCGAAACTAATCGATACCTCTTGTTGGTTGTCTCCATGCTTATCTACAAAAATGCATAAAAATGTGTTTTCTTTGCTTGAAAGATATCTGTTGAGCTCAAATAAATAAATGCACACATATTCTCCTTTGCTTTCCCCAGATATAAAAATTCTTTTTTCACAAAAGATATTGTTGCACCAAGCAAAAAACAATCTTAAAAAACATGTAGGTCTGGTGCAAATCAGGAGGTTCATTCCATTCCCTTTCATTCTATGTGTAGCAAACATTTTGAAAAAATACACCAGGAAAAAAAACCATTGAACATTTCACAATTGAATGTGGAACCACAAATTTTGAATGATACATATGCCCCTTGTGGTAGGCCTAAAACTTTTGGCCCGGTTGAAAAAATTGAGCAGAGAGGTTGAAGAAAATCAGCGAAGAATGGTTGCTTGAAACTCAAAGTACGAAAACAAAAAAAAAGAAATGCTTCAATCACAATGCAAAAAACATAAAAGCTGAATTTGAGTTTAGCTGGTTTGTGTCGCTCCGTGCCGTGCCCTCTCTGCCTCCCGCCCCTCGGTCCTCCCTTTGTACTGCACATACAGTTTGGACATAGATAATCAAAACCAAAGAATCAAAACTACAAATGGGGTGTTTCGGTGTCTTCCGGCAAGCAGCAAGCAGCGGACACCTGCCCCCCAACCCATCAGGAAGAAAAAATTTCACTAAATGGGGTGGGATGTAGCTAAACCAAATTTTAACGGGTTAAACTTGGGTTTTACTATGTATTTGGTTTACCTCCGTGGTGCTGCGGCCCTGTGGTGATGATGCAGGCAATTCCAATCACCATAGGTGTTGTTCCCAAACAATACATACGGCACCCACGAGCCAAAACAAAAAATGTGGAAGTGCCCCTATCCTCATGTGCCAATGTGCGGTAGCAATATGCCTACGACTACCAGCAACCCAACACTGTGCCACCCTTTCTTGGTTTCTCTTAGCTTTTGCTCAGTCCGGCAGATGAGGTTAGTGGCATAGCTGTGGACTGCTAGCCAAAAGAACTAAAAATCGAACATCAGGTGGCACAAACCTCCTTCCACTCTTGACACATAATGTGGGTGTTTACCCAGCGCGCACCCTGCACGCTACTTTTATGATGACTTCCCCAGATTGAGTCCCCAAGCTTACCATTGCTCCAAGAAGCCTCCGAATAGACCAATAGCTGCCTATTGCTTACCAAATGAAGCAACAAACCATCCATGCACAGCATTGAACAAGAAAAGCACATCTGAATCACCTTCACAACTTTGTTCCACCAAATTTGTTCAGTCAAATTGAACAACCAACATTGTTCAATAAACAGTCTTGTCCTCACAGGTGTGCGGGTCAATACATTCCGTACAATAATTCAAATGACATCTACCAAATTCAGTTGTAATGTGCTTTTGACAGCACAATGCACATATATCAGCCTCCTCCTCTACAACCTCAAAATCAAAGAAATCTCCTCACGTGCAGGAAAGTCCATAACCATCCCATTTTGGCACGTGACATCCCTCCTAACCCAACAGGCAGACAAAACCAGCTGCCGTCAAACCACAATGCCTGCCCGGCCCAAGAAATGCCTCTCCTGCCTGGGCTGGTAGCCAGCAGTGACAACCAGGAACAGGTATCTCTGGACTGTGTCAGAGCAAATGTTACAACAAACCCGGCAATATTCCTCCGGGTGGGCGTGTGGGCCCACCATTTCAGACGAAACAAACACAGGCAATCACAAGTAAATAAAAACAAGTCGCGGCTAACTAGGGACAAACTTTGCACTGCGGTGGCACTTCGGGCACATGTATCAAAGACCACCCAGAGGAGATGGAGGGAGGAAACATCAAGCAACACATGCGGATGCAGTAACACAACAGAACAATCTGATTCTCTGATGTTTGAAATCTCCATAGAAAATGCACATAGGCATACTATCGGTACACTAAGTAACAAAGTGAGGGGTTGGGGTAAGGGAAATGAGTATTTGCCGACATAAGATCTTTGCACTGCGGGCACACTGCGGGCAAGGCATTCTCCTAGTGTCACACTGTGCGTGTCATGCGGAGGGATTTTGTAGCACCGAACTCCAGTTTTTCTGACGAACTAAATAGCATTACATCGGTGGAGGTGCCAAGAGCCAAAGGACAAATCCATACAATGTTCCCCAACATATCCCCATCAACGGCCACGGTGACCTTGAAAATGTGAGTTGCGTACTTTGGGTTCCAAATGTCCACAAACCACATCCCACCAATGGAGCTGATCGGCATGGAATCCACAAAGTGTGTCATAAAATATGGGAAGTGGGGACAATGGTTGAAACAATTCAACCTGTCGGACCACCCAATTTCTTGAACAACATGATTCAAAAAATCCCCCACACAAGCCACACTCTGCCGCCATGCGATCTCCGAGCAATCTTTACTGCGCGATATGAATGCACCACTCCATCGTCATCCCCAACTCAAGGGGCCACACCAAAGCATGGGTGTCCATCACCCCAACTCGAGGGGCCCCCAACGTGGAGCAGCGAACTGTGAACCGGTTATCCTCAATAGCACCCGAAGGTCAATGATAATTGGCCCGGTTTCCTCAATAGCACCGGAAGGTTGAAGGCCCACGATTGGGCAGATTGGCTACATCACCCCTCATAACCGCTGCCTTGTCAGGGATCTCATCCCAAGGGTAGGCATCGGAAATAGGCCAAAAAATTGCCCTGGGTGTGCCGTGCGCCCTAACGCTCCCTCATAGCATGCACCCACAAAAACAAGCCAAAGTCAACAAGATCGGGCCTACAGTGGAGCACTTGCACCAGCAAACAGACGAGTGAGCCGGGCCTGTCTGAAATGAAGACTCGATCGAATACCAAGCAGCACTGAACCAATACTAGATCCAACCCCAGAGTCCCACCCAACAAGTTACAACTGCTGCGATCACATCTCCCAACTGTACATTTAGGGGGAGTATCCGCACCGCGCGCGCACCGCGTCTGATACTCCCCCTTAGGCCGTGCAGGCATGGCTTCACGACTCTTGCCTGGACACTGGCAGACATGAAATTGGTGTCTGGCAACCCATGGGTCAGCACATGCGAGCTCTTCACTCTGCTTGTACAAACGGCCGGTGAGCGTGTGCTGTGTCAGATTTGCAGCTGCGGGAGTCTAGCAGATGTGAGCATCTCCTCTGCCGGCCAGTGCGTGGTACTTGCAGATGAGTGCAGAATCTTTGCCCGACGCAAGTGTCACATCTTGCCCCCAGCAACCAGGGTGACAGTGGGGCACCGACACAGGCGTCGGTGCTAGTAGGGTTACCAGTGGTGGCACTCGGCCCCATCAGCCAGACACAGGCGCAATTTCATCAGCACTCTGATACCAGTAGCTCTGTACAATCACTTAATTGCTGCACAGTCCTGTTCAAGAAAAATTTCCAAAAAAAACTGTCCATTGCACTTGAGGGAAGGAGAAAGAACACAACAGAGGCTGTCAAAGCAGCCAAGGAATGGCTGATTCACAATCCGCTGCAGCTTCCTCTCCCCCCAGCGGTCGGTGGCAATCTGTGGAGCATGAATGGGCACATCATCTTCAGCACTCACCAAAAGAAAGCCACATTACCATGAACCAGAACCGCTGCCCACAAAGGACACAAAAAAAATTCAGTCAAGAGTACCCCAAAGAGAACCAACCCATTACACCACAAATCCATCAACCACTCCCTGCTGCACCCACAATTGTTAAAACCTCCTGAACCTTTTTTTTCATCGGAATTATGGCAATTCTTTCATTTCAGGCCACCTGTAGAACGACCTCCATGAGACTGATGTACATAATGTCAGGCAAGCATGTACATATGAGACACCAAGAGGACAACGTACGTGAACAATAATGTGGCAGGCACGGGTGGACGATCCCGAGGGTCGGTACCTGGAAGGGGAGAACCCCCCCCCAATTTTGGGTGAACCCCCCCCCCCTGGGGGGGTTTCTCCACAGAGGGGGGGTTGCACCTAAAGGGGGGGGGGGCTTCTGGGGGGTAATCTTTTTTTTTAGATGCGAAATCTTTTTTTTTAGATGCGCTAAAATTTGAGAAAAGTGCTAAAATTTAAGTCAAAACAGCTAAAAAATGAGCTAAAACAGCTAAAAAGTGAGCAAAAACATTCAAAAAAAAAAGATTTCGCATCGAAAAAAAAAGATTCCCTACTAAAAAATAAGATTCCAACAAAACCCAAAATCTAAAAAAAAAGTCATTCGCATGTTTAAAAACGTCAAAAAAGCAGAATCTTTTTTTTTAGATGGCCAGGTAAAAAGTGAGATTTTGGTAAAACTAAGAGAACACAAAGCCGGGGGTGGGGAGGGGAGGCAGAAATGCAGTTCCTAGGGGGAATCTTTGCACTGCGCGCGCACTGCACGCTACTTTTAGACTATGTTCCCCCCGAAGAGCCCCCAAGCACACCCCTTGGAAACGCCCTTAGAATTAGGTGACCCAAACTGCCCCAGCTCAAGAAAGTTGCAAACTACCTTCCCTTAACATAACACACACATGTTCCTTACGATGCCCCACTGCCACATGCGTGGTTTCGGTTGTGAGGAAGGGGCTCTCTCCTTTCCCTTGCGGTTAGAATCGGATTGGGGTTGAGATTGTGTAGCCACGGGGGGTTGCGAGGACTGAGAGGGTTGAGGGGGATTGGAGCTGGACGAAGCCACATCGGCCCGAGGGGGCGCAACAACACAAAAAGCATCTAGTGTGCGTTGCCGCTTTTCTAGGAACTGCTGCGCATGTTTTGCTTGTTTCTTGGCCTCTCTCTCTCTTTTCTCACGGCGCAAACGGTCAATCGCAGGCTGCAGTGTTGGCGCTTTACTGCCGCCTTCAGAGAATGGTTGACCATCAAGCCCATCCTGGATGATTACACTTTCTTCATCCCTTGGTAAGTGGTTACCCTTGCCGAACCGCAAGATCTGCTCAATCACCTTTGGCACACCCAAACAAAGGGGGACAGAATCAGAAGTCAAAACCTCCGCTAGAGGTCACCATGATGCCCCTAGGGGCCCCTAGTATCTCAAAGTATGGGTCTCTAGTACGGCCGGACGCCCAAATAGTTGCACTGCGCGCGCACTGCGCTTAAGGCTCCCCCCTAGGGGCACCCCACCGGACGAATCATCCACATTCCTGAGGCGAACCCTGCAAAACAAGGCACAAAGCAAAGAACGGTAAAGAATGCCAACAAGACCGGAGCAGATGGCTGAGCACTTGCAGAACGTGCTTTTGCAGTAAACAGTACATTACGTGAAGATGATGTAACCCACTTGATGGCGTCGGGACATGCCACTGTGCAACTGATGCACAAGACGCCTTCCTTGTGGAGAAGGGCTAAAATGCCGTGGATTTTTGGAAATGCCAAACAAATACAGAAGCAGCATCCCTCCCTGTGTGCACCTCAAGATATTTGAAACGAGCAAAACTTGAGCATGAAATTATGGGCAAAATTGTGCACCCACTGAGTAGTGGTTGAAAACAAGCTCTACGAGGCAATGCCACTCGGCTTTGTGCGCCGAATAATGCCTCTAAACAAAGTTTGAGCAAGCAATCTGAACGTTGGGACTGACTGGGCAGACAACAAAGGCTGCAAAAAATGAGCATATAATGCAGGAACGGATGTGTTGAATGCAGGGTTCTCAGGAGTTGATCACTATGTCTGGCAGACACTGCAGCACAGGCACGTGGGTGGCACAATGCACTGCAGAAGAAATGCGCAAAAAAAAACTGTGAAAAAACCTCCCTGTAAACAAAATCTGAGCAAGGAATCTGGAACTGGGGACTGACTGGGCAGACTGCCAAAGCTCCAGAAAGTGAGCATACAATGCAGGAACGGATGTGTTGGGATGCAAATGTCCCAGGAGTTGATGACTATGGCTGTTAGACACTGCAGCAATGTACAGGAAGGTGGGTGGCACTTTGCAGTGCAGAAGAAATGAGCAGAAAAAACCTGGCTGGATCACTCTGCGTCTGAAAAGAGGTCCCCACTCAGCAACCACGACACACTGCTTGTGTGGACAGGCAAACAGTGGGGATCGCTGTCATTCTTCTTCCATGTACTGACCACACACAATCTGCGTTGCAAAGCTCCCAGAAGTTGATCACTATGGCTGTCAAATGCTGCAGCAAAGCAGGGGCAGCTGGGTGGCACAATGCACTCCAGAAGAAATGAGCAGAAACAACCTGGCTGGATGTAGTCCCTTCCTCAAACCCGAGACCTTGGTTCCCCGGAAACATGCAATTGTGCACATGGGCTCTGGCCAACATGGCCAAGTACTCGGCTTTACAAAATGCAGGCATGACCTACCAGACAATCTCAGTCTGCTCCATAGGAGACTTGGAACATTTTGAGAAATGAAAATCTACATTGAAAACCAAACACATGACACCAAGGATGGTGCCCATCACATGCCATTGCACACTCAGGAAACTAGGCAAAAAAGGGCAATTTGTGTGCGATTTGGTGAAAAAATCTCGGGGGGGGGGGATGTTTCTTCCTTCGAGAGGGGGTAGCTAGGGGGGCCATGTTTCTTCTTTCGAGACGGGGGGGGGGCATTGGCATGGGGGGTCCATTGGCATGGGGGGAGGGGGGGGGGCGTTGTTGTCCTGCACACCTGAATAGCTGTCCTACATCCACCAGAACCATCAAAAACCCATTACCCTGGAAAAAGAAGGTGATGTGGAAAATTTGACCGTGGAACCAGGGGGCGGTTCTTGCGCAAGGTGGTTCCTAGGCATGGGAGGGGGGGGGGGTACCTAGTAAAATTTTTTTTTGAAAAAACGTTTACTAGGTTTTACTACAGACCCGCTTGGCAGGCGCAAGCAGATTTTTGGGAACCTATTTCCCTTCGGGAATGTCCCTTGTAAAATACAACTTGTTCCCAAAACTGCGTCCAACGACCTGTGCCAAAACAGGTTCCCCCGCAGAGCGGATGAACATCACATTTGTCCCAGGGAGAAACATGGCTGTGCTGTCAAGTTCCATTCAGCGAAAGTGAGCAAAATGTCCTGCCATGAGTACAAAGGATACAAGTGGCAGTACCCCACAACACAGTCACCCACACAACAACACAATGAGCCGTAACGAAAAATTTTGGGTTGACCAAGTGACGGTCCCCCAGCCCCCCCCGGGGAACGACAAGGGGTGGGGAACGACAAGGGGGGGGGGGGCGGAAGGAAAGGGGGGCAGGGGGGTAGGAGTGAGACATTTGTTCCAGCTACCAGCATGTAGTCCCTTCCTCGATCTTGAGACGTCGGTTCCGCTGAGACTTGAAATTGTGCCCCTGGGCTCTGGCCAACATGGTTGAGTGCCCTACTTCACAAAATCCAAGCATTACCTATGATCCGTTCAAATGACCTCTCTGCATAGGTCCCCCAGCGAAGGGAAACCCCTGTTCTCTGAGCAGATGAAATTGTGCACATGGGCTCTGGCCACGGTGGCTGAGTACCCTACTTTACAACATTCAGACATTACCTGTGATCCTCTCCGATGAACTCTCTGCATAGGCCCCCCAGCTCCAAAGGGACACCCCTGTTGTGAAACACAAGTTCTGCGTAATGCACCCAAAACCTTCCACATTCATGACATCCCTGCATAGGGTACCTCCTCACCGCATGGAGCAGGCAACAAGGAAAGAGGGCCACTGGGTGCATATTGAGTCAGTCCCGAAACCCAGGTTCCCCTACTGTATGAAGTTGTGAACATGGGCAGGGGTTGGCTTGATGCAGTAGCACTCCTTGTAACCCCCCCGTGCAACTTTTTGGGACATACATGATGATCATGTAAAAATCTTTTTTTTTAGCGCGCAATCTTTTTTTTTTAGAACGGAATCTTTTTTTTTAGCGCGGAATCTTTTTTTTTAGCGCGGAATCTTTTTTTTTAGCGCGAAATCTTTTTTTTTATGCTAAAAAATAAGATAAGTGCTAAAAATTAAGATTTCGCATCTAAAAAAAAAGCTTGGACCGGCTTCTGGGGGGGGGGTTTCTTCCCGTTTGGGGTTTTCACCACTTCTGGAGGGGCTTTTGGGGGAGGTTTGTTCTCCCCGTTTGGGGGCGTTTTTCTCTCACCGTGTGGTATTTTTTCACCCATTCTTGGGGGTTTTTTCAACACTTTTGGGGGGGGGTTTTCACTCTTTTACCAGTAGCCCATGCCTTCCACAGGGGGACCATGGTGGGCATGCAGTGGATCTTTGGCAACCCTTCTGAGGGGCTGCAGTCCGCCAATTGACCATATGCTGTCCTGTACAACATCTTTGCAAAATCTTTGGGGGACGGTAACATTTGCGCCAAAGCGGTGGGTTTTCAAGGGTCGGTGCCATTGTTGCCTCATTTGAGTCCGCTGGGTGTCCCGTAGGGGGGGGTATGTGGGGTATACTCGGAAAGCCCTCGAAAAGGTGGGTCTGCATGCTGTACTGACAACATGTTTGGGATTTTCGTCCGTTTTGGACGGTGCCTGTGTTGCTTGCTGCCTCCTTTGTCAACAGGCAGCCACCATGTCGGCATATGAATTCACTTCACGGGCTGTTGCCTCCCCAGATGCACCCCAGAAACCTTTGGTTCGCAAAAGAGCACGCTCTGGGGGTGCAAAATGGGTGCAAGTTAGCCGGCGTACATCTGCCAGCCCAGCAAAAAGGCCTCGCACAACCGGTTCGCAGCAACCTGCATGCACCCACTTCGGACTCAGAATAATCAGGGGTCCCTCGAGCATTGCTCCATCTAGTGCATTGTCCAACTTGCAGCTCCGTTTGCTCAAAAATGTGACCATCTACCCCCCCCCCCCAACCCATACATTTCTGAAACGCCCTTTTCTCACGGATTTCAAAAAGTATACACATACCCCCCCCCCCCCCAAAGGGACGAAATTTTGGCACATTGGACCAAAAGTTCAGAAAACCCAGGAAAAATGCCGAAACCCACCGTGTTGGCGCATACTGATTATCCCCGAGAGAAATGTGAAGTTGGAATGGCAGCACATATGTGCGTGTAGGCTGCAAAAGTGGTCACCTATGGTCCCCCCCTTCACTGTGCCATGGTAGGGGGTATTTTTGTGACTGGGGGTGGGGGGGCTTGCCCCATTTCCATTTCAGGCATCGAGGTTGGAGAGGTGATGGTGATGAAACACAGTATGCGGTATGGAAGGGCAGCACAGAAATCACGGAGGGTACAGAAAAGGGGATGCACTGCCCAGAAAGAACATATTCGGAGGGGGGGGGGGGGGCAGGAGAAAGACAGGTTGTGTTTCACTTCTGATTTGAATTCTCATTTTCGTGTTGCATTGTGCTGCTCTTTTGCAGGCCAGTGGAGTTTGAGTCAAAGTACAAAACTCAGGTTTTGGTCAGCTTAGGGGAGGGGGGGGGGGGTTGTTAACAACAGGGGAGCTGCAAAGAAACGTGTGTTGGTGAGGAGAAGAAGCTTGAAATTGAGTGGTGACAATGGCACGAAAAATTGGTGGTGGTGGGGGGGGGGGGGGGTTAATGAGGCTGAAACCAGCATGGGAGCTCTGCAGAGAAGATTGGTTTTGGGCCCGGAGTTTGTTTGAAATGGTTAGGGGATGCCGGGGTGGGCGGGGGGGGTTCTCCCTGGACGGGGGTGGGGGGGTTGAACCATTTTGCGGGGATTTTAAGGCGCAATCATCATTCAAACTACAACTATTCTTGTGTTCGAGAGGATATGCTATGGACAATCTAGATGAAGCACAATGTATTCATCCGTCATAAAAACCACATCTATATCTACAATCAAACGTCAACATTCGTGCGTGTTCACCTGATGACTTATATATCGGCAAGTGCTGCCTGCATGCGACATACTGTGTGTCTTACCTCCCACTGCTACTGCAATCAAGCACTCCTTCGGCTCTCAGTTGCTGTGGTAGTCCTATGGTGTGTTCTGCCGTGTGTCTGTGTGTTCAATTGCTGTTGCTGTGTCATGGTGCCGTAGATATTACGCATGGCTGGAGTGGCGTAGTTGGTGTGAGGGGGCCGAAGGCCCAGCCTCTGATTTTGAAATTCTGTCTGGACGCTTCGTTCCTGTGATCTGAGAGGCAATAGCAGGGTTTTGCGGCGAGTACCCCAGCGGCAGCGCAGCCGGCTGCCGCTTTGAAGACGGGGGTTCGAATCCCCCTCAGCAGGCGAGCTGAGGGGGAGTATGAGGAGGAGATGCGGTTCCGGCGGCGCTGCGGGGATTTTAAGGGTGGGGGGGGGTTTGCACCCCAAAGGGTGGTGGGTTCACCCCAAAAGGGAGATGACGAGGGTTTTTTCTCTGACGGGTATGGTACCCAACCCAACCCCCGTTTCTCCCCGTTTGGGGGGGGGTGTTCCCTTTTGGGGGGGGGGGTATTTTCCACCGGGTCTGTACCGTGGTGCACGCGCTTGTGCACGTGGTGACACAAGCTGGTAAGTCATACTGACCAGTGGAGGGGTGTGGGCCAGGCACGAGTTGACCAGGTGTTGCACCGCAGGAGGCAAGGAGGCAGGCAAAAGAGGGCAGGAGAGATATACATAAAGGAAGAGGGATAGTAGGGCACAGGGGGTGCAACTGGTTGCAGTAGGGCGCTGAATCACGCAAGACACAGCGAACCCCTGCCGTCTCGGGAAGGAATACAATGGCTCTGTAACTCGGTCTCCGGGAGAACCGAAATGGCAACGTAGCCCCTGCCGCCCCAGGGGCCCACTGAGCGTTAGCTACGTAAACCCCCACCCACCGGATACGACTGGGGGGCGTGGGGCTGCGCCTATTTGGCGGCGAGAAATACCGCAGAGGTGACCAAAAGGCCGTTGCTTCGCGGACCATCTCAGAGATGCAGTGGTGCGTAGGGCGCAGGCCAGTCAGCCGCGGGTGCGACTCACGGCGCACGCGACGCCCCTCTGCCGCACCGTCCCAGTGATGAGGGTCCCCGTTGGTGCCAGGCCCTGAAAACATTCCGGCCGGGGGCTGCGATCCACACGGCCGGGGGCGTTGTCCAGTGGTGGGGGGGTCCGGTGGCAGGGCTCGCCCTTCGCGTCAACGTGTTCCGCTTCTCAAGCATCTGCTTGGCCACGTGGGGCGTGGCACGCGCTCGTGTCCTGCGGGGCGGCGTATGGTCCGGCGCGTGCGGGCGCCGTGCACGGGAGAGTGCGCGGCCGAGTCGAAACGCTCAGTCCCCCACGTGAAGTGGACGCAGCGCCGACTCCCCACCGCCGCCGCCTTTGTGTAGCGCGCAGGCGCACGGAAGTACAGACGGGCAGTGCACTGCGCCGCACTGCACGGCCCTCCACTGGCACGTTGCACTCGCAACGACGTCAGGCACATCAAACGACGACAGCACCGGGCAGCAGCGCAGGTGCGGTTGCTGCCCAGGGCCTTGGCACGGGGGCGGTCCGCGCCGCAAGAAAAACATACGGAAATAACGGAGTCCGTCACACACGACCGTCAGTTGGCGTCAGCCGTGGATCGCTGGGTCACTGGGCCGGGCGCGCAGACCGCCACCTGCCCATCCGACGGCAGCTGTGGACGGGGGGGGGGGGGGGCGCACCAGAAAGAGGCTCCTTCAAAAGCGCCGTGGCTCTGTAGGGCAGGTGACTACTTCCGTCTGCAGGTGACTTGGTCGGTGCACATGCAAAGGGGGGGTGCTCGGTTCGGAGTCGGGGCGATGCCCCTGGGCGATGAGAGGCCGGGTGCCACACAGCAGCGCTGCGACGGGAGCGGCGCACAAAGGGCCACGCAGGTCAACAAAGCGCTCCACACGTGCACGGCAATTCGCAGAATGTGATCGCAATCTCTGCTTTGCACCCCCTGTGTGACATATAGTCCACCTGCGGTTTTTTTGGCGGGGCCCTGGGCAGTCACCCGTTTCTTCTTCACCGCACGATGCAGTGTCCATCTTCTCCTGAAGGTCCGCCAAGCCGCTGTCTTGGCCCCACCATTTCTGCTTCTCCATCGGCGGCGGGTGGTGGTGGTCAAGGCATTGGGGATCCATACAGCATTACCCTTCGCTCAGCCCCCCTGACCGGTGCTGCAGGCCCCCGGTGGCGGTCGCGGCAACCACCCCCGGCGGTGTGCTCATGCGAAATCTGGCACTCACCACCAGGGCCTGCTCGGCCCCTCCCCCCCTGCGCAAGGCGGAAAATCAGGAAAACAACGGTCAGACGGGGTCCCCGTGCTTAGAGGAGCTCGTGCTTGCACAGGGGGGGCTCAATAGGTCAGGTGTGGACCCGCCACTTAGCTCCAGCCGCGCCTGCCTCACGACCTTCATTGCCAACTCAGTTCCTTGATTGTGCGTGTCACTCGGACAGTGCTTTGCAGTTCTTGTCCCTTCCCTCCGCCCTGATTCGGGTAAGAGTTGGGCTGCACAGGGGGGGGGGGGGGGGTATGATCTGGTTGCTTCACTTCCTTGGCGCCGTGTTGCGTCAACCCATTGCGGGCCTGCATGGTACACACAGTGATGGGCGCGCTGTCACTTGACGGGACCCCGAAGTACCCTTGCACAGAGTGCTGCCGCCCAAGTTCGACCTCCACACGCCCCAAGCGCCCGGGGTTGACACAGCCACTTGCCACCCCACGCCCGGTGGGGGCTGGACCCGGTTGCGCTGTAGCTGTGGCCTCCACTATTTGTCAAAAACTCGGCGGCGGGGGGGGGGGGGGGGGGGGGCTGGAGGGGGTCTTGAGGGGAACAAGATCATTGGCGTGGGGGGGGGGGGGGGATTGGGGGCCTGGCCAGCACGGGCGGTGGCCGCATGCAGGTCAACAAGGGGCTCCACACATGCACGTCCCGGTATGCGGACGCAGCGATGGGCGGCGGCTCGTTGCGCACACACATATTGGACACATGGGGAATAGTTGTATGTACAATCCGTCAGACTTGACCTGAGCGTCGCCTTCATTTCGCCGTGTTTTGTCAAAGTCTCAGGCCTGCATATTGGTGGTGGGGGGGGGGGGGGGGGCACAAGGGGGTGGCGATTGGGGGGGGGGGGGGGGCTGCACGCCAGTATTGGTGAGGTGCGCAATAGCGCTCGTGGTATGTCGATATGGTTTACCCCCCACTCACCCCCCCTTCCTTGCCCGCTGGATGAACCCCCCTCCCCGTCGAAAATCGAGACATGTGCCCACGGGGAGGCCAAATGCCAGGCGCCAGCCCCCAAAGTCGTGCTGCCAGCGGGCGGGGCAGTTCCAAAAGGGGGTGGCATCATGAGCGGACTCCCCACCGCAATGTTTGGACCCGCCCCCTTCACCCCCCACCCAACGGGTGGACACCCCCCCCCCTCGCCCCAAGCGGCGGATTCCCTCCTCAAAAGGCACACACCCCCCGGCATGCCCGCTCAGCCTTGATGGTGCCATCCACCCAAACCCAGGGGACTTTGAAAGATAGTGTCCCTGGTGTGAGTCCCGTGATTGCCGGTCTCGAGTTGCGCAGTTGGAGAACAAAACCTCGCACCCAATCCCCATCACTACAAGGAGGAGTACGGGCCCCTCTCTCTCCAGCTTCGAATGCATTCGTGAGTAGTTTGCATGTGGAATCTTCAGGCGCGAGCCCATCTTCACCACGGCCTTGTTGAACATGCCGCGGGTGTTGAACAACCGAGATCTGTGGGGTGGCGGAGAGTCATTGCTGAGGATCGCTTTCCCGTTCCTTCTCTTGGGGCGGCCGTTGCATGGCAAAGCCGTTGGCATGTGAGGAGGGTGGGTTCATGGAGGGGCACGCAGACCGCAGCCCTGCTGCTGGTCTGTGTGTTGCCTGGAGGCAGCCCAGGGACGCGCGCTGGATACCCGTGCGTTGGAGACGTCATTGGAACAGGGCGATTGTGTGCTCACCCCCGCAAGGGCCTTGTTTCAATAGTCTGGCAGGCAGCAATGCGCAGCCTGCTCGATCGGGAACCGTCACGCATTGGTGGCACCCGAGTCAGAGGGAGTTCGCGCGCCGCGCGCGCACCGCGTCAGGTATTTGAGCACCTTCTCCGGGAAATGGTCCACCTCTGAAGCCCTTCTAAAACTTGTCTCTTGGTGAAAGCTGCTGGGGGAAGAGGTATGGCAGAGGGTGTGAGGGCCCCCTTGGGCGCACTCTCATGCAACCAGCGCAGCAACACGCTGAAAGATGACAAACTACTGCACACCAATCCCACTTCTGTGTGTGGCTACACTGCCCAAGTTCCTTCTGCAGTGTCAAGTACAGTTTGGGGCAAAAGAATAGGCGCCAACAGCACGTGGCCTCTAAATTAGCTGAACCGGCCCTCGCAAAACAGCCCCGGTACACGCACCGCGCGCGCACCGCGTCTAATACTCCCCTCAAGCGCCATGCACCCGGTGTCACGTTCGGGTTCGAGCACTACCCTCCGCCCTTTGCGCACTGGCTCCATGCGGGAACCCCCACGTGACTGGGCCCGATACGAAATGAGGGTGGGTGGGGGGTTGCCATGAAGGCGCAGGGACTGTGCGGTTTGGTCCCGCCCGGTGCACGCACTGGGCCGTGCACAGGGGCAAAGGCCCTCAAGCCTGCTGCGCGGCTGCGTTGGTGAGCATGATCCAAAAGACCAGGTTGTAGACGAGGAAGTACACCAGGCTGAGCCACCGCAGCCACCCGTCCAACGACACGAAGCAGGTCAGCAGCCCCCGCCTGATGCGCTCCACCACGGAGGGGCGGGGGGGCCAGGCCTCGGTGACGGTCGAGGCCTCGGGCTCTCCCGCTTCGAGCAGTTCGATGGCCGACGCACTTTCGGTGCCGTTGCGCTTGCTGGCGGGGGTGGCGGGCTTGGAGGGTGGCTTGGGGATCGCCGCGTGGAGGCGCTTGGCCCACATCATCGCCGGGTAGGCCAGCATGTGGAGGACGCACATCCAGTGGACGTGCATGACCCATTCGATCAGCCACACGGACTTGCTGGAGATTGGCAGAGAGGCGAATAGGGCCCGCTCCTGTACAGCGGTGAAAGGGGTGTGACGTGTGGAGGTGCGCCCCGGTAGGATGAGAAGAGGCTGGGGTTGTGGCGGGATGGTGGGGATGTGGGAGGGCACGGGCACGGGCACTGTAGCAGTGCAGTCAGACAGTCTGGAAGAGGGGGAGCGGTGTGGCAATTCAATCAGACAGTGTGGGATGGGGGCGTGTGCTGTGGTACTGGAGTCAAACAGTATGGGAGTGGCTGGGCATTGTGGCAGTGCAATCGGGTAGTGCGGGAGGAGCCAGGCAGCGTGGCAGTGTAGTCAGACAATGTAGGCGTAGGATGGCGCAGTTGGATTGCGTGGGAGGGGCTGCGCCGGCGGGCATTGCTGTCAGAAAATATGGCAGCGGTTGGGCAGTGTAGCCGTGCAATCACAAGAGATGGCCATAAACTGGAGGACAAAATACAACCAGAATATAACCAAACTACAAAGTATAATCAAACTACAAAGTATGACCAAAATGTAACCAAAATATTACCAAAATATAACTCAATTACAGGAGGGGTCCCCTCCCCTTTGGCACCCCGCCCTCCTGTCCGTGTCCACGTTGGGTGCACACTTTCAACAAATGGGGGACGATGTTGGGCAATTCACAAATGTAACTCACCACCCTGTACCCATCGCCCATACCATGAATGGTGCACACAACAGGTGGTGCTTCGTAGCACAAGACGAGAACCTCATTTGCTATCTTTGTCATTCATTGCCAGTGTCCTTGATACGGCTTCTATCACTAGTAAACCCTTGGCTACACCTTGAGATGGAAGAGAAGGAATGTGAAGAACTTGTACTATTCAATCGAATTTGTCGCGATCAGTTAAAACAAACCTCTAGTCTTCCTGTCTTCACCATGAGTCAACTTCCATGGCTGCACATTCTGGCGCACAAAGTGCGAAGAAACATGCCTTGGCTTCACCAAAGCACTGAAAATTGCAGAATTGCAGCCCAAAATGCTGTCTTGATGGCTAGGACACGGTCAATTACTTATTCTATGTGGGCTCAATGCATAAATTGGCATCCACTGTGCCTCACAACACAAGTACCTTAACTCTGGGAAATCAGAATAGGATGGCAAGCTGGCAATCAATCAAGGGCTGCCCTCACTATTGACGGGCCCTCAAAGAAAGTGTGTGGGCACCCATTGATTTGAGCCATTTGAGCCATTGGCAACCAATGCATGAGCAGCAACAGCTGCAACAGCAGCAAGCTTTGCCTGCTACTGTCCACCCCACCACCATGTTTTGCAACAGGGTTCAGAGCTCATATCTCGTTACAGTGGGAGGGACAGTTGTTGAACCATTTTGCTTTTCCAGGCATGGAGGTGTCTGAAATCAGGAACACAACATGGGGGATCAGTATGAGAAACTGTGGACACCAGGCCAGTCCCCACACCCCTAGCCCGGCACGATTCTTATAGCCAGCCCTGAACCAGGCAGCTGGGAGGGCACGGGCACTGCGGCCATGCAGTCAGACCATGGGAGGCGCTGCAGTTCAGTTCTAGACACCAACCCCTGCAGCATGGGCAGGCGGGGGGGGGGGGGGGGTTCCAGAGGGGGTGGGGGTGAAATTTTTTTGCCATTTTGGGGGCATTTTTGAATTCCCCATTTCATTCTGAACATTTTGAATACACACAAGTGGGGTGAATTTTGGTGTTACCAACTCATAACAAATGAAAAAATAGTACCGCATTCCAGATGTACCTCTCAATCAACAAAGGCAACCAACCTGGCTCGCAGAAGAAGACGCGTGGCAACATCAACAGACTGCAGCTGGGTCCATTGCTTCCAATGTAGCGTCTTCATTCCATCCTTACAAACACAGCCAAACAGCCGAACCCCTACCTCCTCAAGTAGCAATGTAACCCCTGCCTTCTTGCGCATCACCACATGGGCGAAACTGTTAACATGTTTGTCGCATTTCCATCAGCCGTACTCAACAGCCAAGGGTAGTGGTTCTGGTGCTTGTGAACATCGGCTCCTTAGGCCGATAGCTTTGACAACCTGGGGGGGTGCCTGAAACTCGGGGGCCACGGGACGCAAGTCTCTTCAAGGAGACATGCCGGCCGGACGCATGTCTCTTGGAGGACACATGACTCCCGGACACATGTCTCTTGGAGGACGCATGACTCCCGGACGCATAACTCCTAGACACATGACTCCCGCACACATGTCTCTTGCAGGACACATGTCTACCGGACGTATCACTCCTGGACATGCCTTCCGGACGCATGTCTGTTGCGGGACACATGACTCCCGGATGCATGTCTCTTGGAGGACACATGACTACCGGACGAATCACTCCTGGACATGCCTTCCGGACGCATGTCTGTTGCGGGACACATGACTCCCGGACGCATGTCTCTTGGAGGACACATGACTACCGGACGAATCACTCCTGGACATGCCTTCCGGACGCATGTCTGTTGCGGGACACATGACTCCCGGACGCAATAACTCCCAAGAACATCACTCCCGGACGCATGTCTCTTGGAGGACACAACCAACCCCCCCCACCCCCCCCTCTGGACCCCCCCACCCATACTAGTTGGTACCTGGTGAGAACTGCCAATCCGGAACTGTTGCATCGCCCCTGCGCAGGCCATTTTTGTGCCCCTCTATTGGGAACCCCCAAGAACGCACGGGTTACGTAGCAATACCGCCCACTGTCATGTGTCCTGCAAGAGACATGCGGCCGGGAGTCATGTGTCCGGGAATTATGCGTCCGGGTGTCAGCCCTCACAGGTAAGCGCCCCCCATGAGTCAGACAGTGCAGGAGGGCAGGGGCTGTGTAGCAGTACAGCAAGACCATGGGCCATTGGCTTGGCGGAGTGTGAATACAGTCAGACAGTGTGGCAGCGGCTAGGGCTGGTGGGAAGAGAGGACCAGGTTCAAAATAATGAGGATCGGGATGACGCCCAAGGCCACACGTGCCGGCCCAACAGCAGGGTCAATGAAGAAGGCGCTCCAGGAGATGAGCCAGAACGACACCACTGGCCATACGATTGTGGACATGTAGTAGTCTGGCGAGCGCTTCATCTCGAACGTGTACCGGAGCTGGGCAAGGGGCACCATGTTGCCGAAGAATTCCGTGTTCACAATGGTCCGGTTGGCTGTGACTTGGAGGACCTTCAGAGCACAGCAGTGTGCAGCGGAGGGCAGAGATAGAGGCACAGTGCCTGGGCGATCTCCAGGCACCAGTGCACTCGTTAACCCCTTCCGGCCTCCAGGGTCGCTGTGGACACCTGGACAGTCCGGCTCAGCGTTGTTACTGACCCATTCACCCCATCGACCTGGTCAAGCATCATGTGCAATGACAGCTGAGCCACGTGACCTCAGGAGTGGGGGGTGGGTGGGGGGCGGCCAAGGGCACAGGAAAAGGAAGGATTGCCCACTGCAGGATACAAACATTTGCCGACTCTGAGGGGACTGTAAGCAAATGGCTCAGACCATCAGGCCACTAGGCTAAGACGATACTCATTGTGCTGGGTATTTTGTATGAAAGTGCACGTCAGGACGAAGGGGATACCTGGTGTGAGCAACCAGCAGTGTCTGTGTTTCCTTGACCTACCGGGACCGTACCCCGGCGCACTGCCGCTGGTGCCGATGGCGCCACACCCCCAGGCAGGCCAGCCAGGGTGGCACGCACCACAGGCTGCTCACAGAGGGAAAGGGGAGGAACACCAGCGAGCGTGGGAACGGGTGAAGAGAGGAGGAGGGGTGGGAAAAAATGGGGCCGGCATATTTTGGTAAGGCAAAATTCTATTGCCTTCGGCAAGTCCACCTCGCAGAGAATCTACCGCGAGCAACACACACCCAAAATAGGGTGGAAACTACATAAATACCGGCTAAAACATGCTTTACATACCTTGGATGATCATTTTAGGTGATCACGGTATCAAAAAAACAAGTTTCGAAAACTTCGATTTTTGAGCTGCCCAGGGTGACAAACTGCATAAGCAGGTTGTGTACCAATCCCTTGGGAGACCCCCCCCCCCTGGACCTAATACCCAAATCGGGTGAAAAACACGTAAATACGGCCTAAAACATGCTTTACATACCTTGGATGGTCATTTTAGGTGATCACAATATCACAAAAACAAGTTTCAAAAACTTCCATTTTTGAGCTGTCCGGGGTGAAAAACTGCATAAGCAGGTTGTGCACCCGTCCCTTGGGAGACCCCCCCCCCCCCGACCTGATACCCAAATAGGGTGAAAAACACGTAAATACGGCCTAAAACATGCTTTCCATAGCTTGGATGGTCATTTTGGGTGGTCACAATATCAAAAAAACAAGTTTCGAAAACTTCGATTTTTGAGCTGTCCGGGTTGAAAAATTGCATAAGCAGGTTGTGCACCCGTCCCTTGGGAGACCCCCCCCCCCCCCGGACCTAACACCCAAATAGGGTGAAAAACACGTAAATACGGCCTAAAACATGCTTTGCATAGCTTGAAATGTCATTTTGGGTGGTCACAATATCAAAAAAACAAGTTTCGAAAACTTCGATTTTTGAGCTGTCCGGGTTGAAAAACTGCATAAGCAGGTTGTGCACCCGTCCCTTGGGAGACCCCCCCCCCCCCGGACCTAACACCCAAATGAGGTGAAAAACACGTAAATACGGCCTAAAACATGCTTCGCATAGCTTGAAATGTCATTTTGGGTGGTCACAATATCAAAAAAACAAGTTTCGAAAACTTCGATTTTTGAGCTGCCCAGGGTGAAAAACTGCATAAGCAGGTTGTGTACCTCCCCATTCACTAGGCCATTATTGGTGGAAACAGTCATTTCGCGTCTTTGGCACGGGTTGTGAACGGCCATAAGCAAGGCTAGACACTGCAAAAAACGTCCTTTCGTATCCTAGTAGGCATATACTGTCACAACATCCCCACTCGCACCCCTCAGAGTGGGTACCACGGGGTCACCGAGGTCGACGAACATAGCAAAAATGGCTGAAAAGTGCATAAACTGCATAAGCGCTCGTCCCACTCCGCCCCATACAAACCCCATAGAGTCGGGACCCGGAAAAACTTTTTCGGCTCAAAATCGAAAAAAACCAAAAGATTCATGATTTTCGACCCAAAAAAAGGGGGGGTCATTTTTTGACCCCCCCCCACCCCCACCCCCCCCCCCCTCCCTCAAAACCTGAAAAAAGTGGGTTTCAAGTGGGGGGGGTCTGGGGGGGTCCGAACCGAAAACTCATTGGGGGATGCGATTATTGGACAAAATAATGATTTTACAAGGGGTTAAACTAACAATTCAACCCCTTGGGGTAGGGTACGCGAATAGCCCCAAAATGGCCAAAATGGGGGGGTAGGTGGCGTTTTCCCCTATATACGCCTGCCTGGCTTTGATCTAACAACCTCTGCGAGGTGATTCTAATGCCTTCGGCAGTGCACCTCGAAGAGAGGTTGACAGTCAGCCAATCAGTCCCTGAGCTAGCAAGCAGGCAGTCAGACAGATACACACGGTTTGGGTTTTTTGTCAGTGGCAGATGCGGCCCCAAGCAGCAGGGAGGCCATACGCCACATCCAGGTAGCAGCCGAGTGGTAACTCCGCCGACAGGCATCCGTGTGGTCGGCGGTTCGAACCCCAGTCTGCCCACTTTGGCGCCGCCGCCGGCGGCGGCGCTAACATTCGGCATATCAGGTTTCGAACCGACGCCTGCAAATCTGGAATCGGCCGCGTTACCATTGGACCGCTGGCGGTGTTAGCGGGACCATGCGTCCCCACTGCTTGTAGCCTATTAAGCAAAAACTTTTGACCCCCCCCCCCCACCCACCCCCCCAAAAAGTGATATCCAGTTTTAGGGGGTAGAGGCCTCAAAATCAAAAAATCCATTGGGGGATGCTCTTATTGGGCAAAATAATGATTTTACAAGGGGTTGGACATCCAATATCATGCCTTGGGGTATGCTACGCGAATGACCCCAAAAAAGGGGGGTATATGACGCCCGCGCCTGCGCTTGATCTAACAACCTCTCTTCGAGGTGATTCGGTGAGGGGACAATTTGGTACAAAATCTTAAATCCCATGGGAAAATGTGGTACAAAATTTCCAAATGATGGGCAAATCAGGAATTGAACTTGGAACTTCCAGTTTGCAAGTGTAGTACTTCAACAACTCAGCCATCTACTCAAATGTGAAACAGGGTTCAAAGTGAAAACATGATGTCCCCAACAATTCAGACCCTCAGAACCTTGTAATGGAGAGGAAATGTGCATAGATCTGGTAAAGGCAAGAACTTGGCTTGGGTCCTTAAATGCCACTGCAAAATGTGGTACAAGTTTGCTGTGCCACATTTCGCCGTTCCGAATTTCGCACCTGCCACCCCCCCCCCCCCTCCGGTAATTGTGTGGATGCAACTATCTGCAGCGACAATGCCAGCTCTGCGGTGATGAGATTGAGGTGTAGGGTGTGTTGGATGATTGCATCTTCATAAGGGCGCACATGCTCGTTGCACTGTGTAGTAGTGAGACAAATGAGTGGTGCACGCGATAAGAGATTACAGACTAACTGACAACTCAACTCCCCGATGACTGGCCTAACTGACAACTCAACTCCCCGTCTCGGCGCACCGTTGTGACCCGATCATATTTGAAAACCCCTTGGTTGGGGTCTCTGTCAAAGGCCCAAATTGTCTCGGTTCGGGTTATTTGGGTACAAATCTTACATGGACTCTGACACTTCACTGAATGGCGGACAAAACCCTCACACACACACACACACACACACACACACACACACAGAAAAACACACCTCACACGGTAGGAACCTTAGGAACTAAGCACCATGTGTACATCATATCCAGATAACGGCCTAGAGCCTCTGATATGCAATACCGGATACACAAACAGCAAATACTGAATTGTGCTTGGGGATAGCTGAGGGTCACACACACGACTACAATGCCGTGGATTCCATGTGCAAGCGAACAAAGATACAGATAGCTGTCCGACATACACACACACACACACACACACTTTGTGAGAGAAACCAACGGACCGAGGGCGAATGTGGACGGGCACAAGCAGGCAGACACAAGGCTCTGGCTTCAGAACTACCTCATCAGGCCAACAAAACAGGAAAGAACACACACACACACACAAACACAAACACACAACGTTGCCCTTGTCCTTGATAAAAAAAAATCCGATATGGCTGACCAAAACCAACTGACAGCGCCAGGACGGTCAACAACACCACTGACCCCCTTTCAAAGGGGGCCTCCGGCCAACAGTTAGTTGGGCAGGTAACTTGGCGCCGTAGCCGATGAATCGGCACCCCATGCTCCCCTGGTACAGAGAGGGCGCTGTTATTGCCAGTGGTAGCAGTCAGTGCTTAATAAACAACTTGGGCCATTAATTGCCGGTGGTTGGCGACTACCCGCCAGCAGTTGGCCTGCGACAGTGACCTGCTGCAGTATTGTGCCACCCAGCCCAGCCTAGCCGTGCAGACCGACCCCATGACACCATGACACCGATTTGCCCCTAAAGTCTGCAGCCTTGACGACACGGATTCCGGCGCACTCACAGCCCGTCCCTCAACAAGAGTCCTCGAATGCTACACAGTGCACAGAAACCTGCCACTCCAATGTGCCCAGCGGGTTGTCCGGGGACAGGGAGACGGGGTGGGGCGGCAGATCCAAATCCACCTCGTAGGCCGAGTAGTCGACTTGGTAGATGATGGTGCAGTACTGCCGGTCAAAGGGCATGTACGTGAGATCGAACTTGCACTGCACGGTGTCCCTGAATTTCGTGGACTGCCGGACGCTGCCATAGGCCGTGACATGAAATTTCGTGTGGGGGATGGTGAGGGAGCCCATGGTGGAGTCCCGGGCGTTGGGGATGTACGCTTGCGGGTACCAGGGGTGCACACCTTCAGGCAGCACCAACTCCATCTCATGTCCTGTCGAGTTCCAGCAGGTTCTGCAGTCCTCCCACCACAGTAAAAACTCGCCGGATACCTGAATGGCATGGCAATGAGGGGGAGCAGGAGCAGGAGGAGGAGGAGCAGGAGGAGGGGACGGCGACGACGACAACCACACGACTACGACGATGACGACGACGATGATGATTGATGCACAATCATAGCGCAGCAAAGAAAAAAACAGACTGCCAGCCTCCAGTCCCTTGATGCCGAGAGCCACCGTCGGTCGACTGCCACCCACCGAGAGGCTCCTGGCGGTTCATTGGTTGGAGCACAGGACTGTGGTGGAGAACTGGCGGTAGTAGCAGTTGTCGCGGGGTATGGGACGCCTCGCGCCTACCACCCTGTAGATCACCACACCCGGTGGCTTCAACAGCGATGTCAAAACTCCGGTGTCAAGTCTGGGGCCTTGGAGGCTTTCGGGAGTGTTTGGGACGGTTGGCTTTACTCCCGATGCGGGTTGAGCCCTGATTCCGGACACCTGAGTCCCGGGGTCCAGGAACCAGAATTGCCGTCAGTCGTCCACCGCAGCTAA
Organism: Eutreptiella sp. 'Long Island Sound 2002'; assembly: GCA_964036045.1. Taxonomy (NCBI): domain Eukaryota; phylum Euglenozoa; class Euglenophyceae; order Eutreptiales; family Eutreptiaceae; genus Eutreptiella; species Eutreptiella sp. 'Long Island Sound 2002'. The sequence continues at coordinate 12,045,239 of OZ038381.1, forward strand.
CCGTCAGCCACCGTCGGTTACTTGCCACCCAGGTGCTGTCCCGCCACGAGACGTTCCAATGCACGGACGTATTCAAAGATCCGCAACACACCGCGACTTTATTTAATGCATGTTGCCATTTGTGTCCTCGGGTAAACCTCAGGTTCAGCTGCGTCAATATTTCTCACCAGCATTCACAAGATTTGGACAACTCTCGGAGTCCTCTCCAACACAGACCAGGGCCGTCCGTATATGGAGAAGAACAGGGAAAAAATCCCTCCGTCACGCTGACAAAATAGAATGCTTCTGGTTATCGCCAACCGCCGTCGGTTACCCCCCCCAACCGCCGTCGGTTACCCGCCAACCGCCATCGGTTTACCCCCAACCGCCGTCCTGTCCAGAAGAGCTAAGATAAAGAAAGCAAAAACCTGGATCCATACAGATGGCCCTGACACACACATACTGCCAGAACGCCAACACCCACGCACGCCCTGAAGCGATGGCACGCGGCAAGGAGCATTGGGCGGTGACCCTTTGTCGTCCAGCCAACACGGATATACACATGAAGACATGGCAAAAATCATGGAGGTCGGGCGCCTTTCTGCGGGACAAGAGAGAGGAGGTCAAATCAGCCCCCAGTTGTTGTAGTCTGGGCGGTTGGCTGGGCGGCATGCAAGCAATGGTCAGCCCCCGCATCCAGTGGGTCCCACGGCCTACAAATACCCCCTGTGTGACATTCCGTCTGGTTGTTGACAGTCACCCGCTTTTCCCTTCGCATGTTGCGTCGGGTCGCTGCGTTCTGTCGGCCGCTGCGGCCGGTGCTCCTGCTGGTGTCATTTCCGCGTTCGCGGAGCCCAGTGGTTGGTGTGCAGGGGCTGTGCTGGATGTGGGGGATGTACCGTTTGTGCGCCAGCGGCGCCCAGTAGTTGGCGCATTGGGGTTGTGCCGGTTGTTGCGGGGGTCGCTTGACTGTTTTTGCTGTCCACACCCCTCCGTCCTCAGGCCGTCCACAATCTGCCTCGTTGCGTTTCCGTGCTTTCCCCCACCCCCCAATCCCACCCCGTCTCCATCGCACAAATTCTCAAAAAATATAAAATTCTAAAATTCTAAAATAAAAATAAAAATTCTAAAATTCTAAAATAAAAATATAAAAAATATAAAATTCTCAAAAAATAGGGTTCAAACAGGAGTGTTCGTTGAACACGCCGTTCCGTACCCAACTAATTCGGTACCTAAACTTGGTACCCAACGAAGTAGGTCTCAAAAAGTACGGGCCGGCCGGAAATGTTCGTGGGACAAGGATTCGTTGGACACGGGGGGGGGGGGGAGAATGGCTTACTTGTCCCAGCCACCTCGTCTCATCCCCGTGCAAAGGTGAGGACTTTGTGGCATTGTGCCTGCACCCAGCGACACGGCCAACCTCAATCAATGCCGACCCGCCCCCTCCAGCGAACCGTACCACTCAACACCAGCCCCACAAGGCACCACAGGCAGACCACACCTGAAATTGGCCACTCTGCATTTGGATACCCCAAATGCTGTTGGGCGTAAAGTGAACATACACCTTCTCTGCCTCCTTATTCTTTCCCTTGAAGGCCCCCCCTGGGCGGCTGCTGCTGATCATCCGGAAGTACTCCGGGGTGAAGCGATATGGCGACTGGGTGTAGAAGTAGGCCTCCTCGGGATCCAGGTGGCAGGTCGTTTCGAATAGTGCCCTAATCTCCGCCCAGTTGTCACTTTTTTCTGACCTGGCACCTGTTCCTGAATCGGCACTTTTTTCTGACCCGGCACCTGTTCCTGAATCGGCACTTTTTTCTGACCCGGCACCTGTTCCTGAATCGGCACTTTTTTCTGACCCGGCACCTGTTCCTGAATCGGCACTTTTTTCTGACCAGGCACAAGGCAAGAGGGACAGCCATATGGCTGCAATGCCCCAAATGAGAAACCAGCGAGTCATTGCAAATGCCTGCGGAGGGAGAGAGGAGGGCGTGGGCGCCGAGGTGCCTCCCCCGAGCACAACCGCTGCACATGGCTCACAGCAGAGTGGTTGCCTGCTGCCTGTCCGGCAAGATTAGGGGCATTTCAAAAAAGAAATTCTTAAATCGAAGTCCTAAACACATAATTACTCCCACAGGCACATATGAGGCAAGTTAAGGATGCTGAATCGGCAGATGGATCTCTCTGCCCCTCCCCAAAGGACATGCGGGCGGATACAGCTTCCCTTGCGAATTGTGTGTCTTTGACCAGTGGCCAACCCATACCCAAGAGCGAGTCAAGCAGCTGGAGCTGAAGATGACAATGGTGCTGAGCAAAGATGAGGTCCTGGAAAAAGAGGTGTTGTGCCTTCAAACAGATGGTCCCTGAATTTGCAAACACTCTGTTGACACCAACTCAAAACATCTGAGTAGTAACTTCAATCGAAAGAGGTTCAATTTGGGTACACTGCCCCACCTGCCATGGCATCCCACTGCACAGGATAGCACACCTAAGCTGGTTGTCCCTGCAGACCCTTTGCCTCCTCAAGCACTGCAACTGCTTGCATGACTGCACCCAAGGCTGGGGGAAAATTGGCTTGCGCCGGGGGGGGGGGGGTTGTTCGAGCTGTTGCTTTTTTTTTTTTTAAGCAAATGCGCCAACTCAGAAGTGCCAAGGCCTAGAGGGCAAGTGCATTAAGTACAGATTTCCGCGGAGCCTGGGTCAGCATACGGGATTCACCTCATGACTGGTCCCCCATGTGTTCCCTGTTGAAGTTGTAAGGTTCAAGTGTAGTTGCACTGTCATTCCTGTGGGTCGTTTCAAGCTCAGTGTGCGTGGGTTCCGGCGTCACAGGGGCCCTTCCATTCATTGGGGTTCCCTTGCCTTGTGCATTTTAGGCAGTGGCAACAGCGGGATTTCCCACAAGGTGGGGTCCTAGATTTCCCGTGGCCTCTTCCTAAGCAGGTACAGTTGTCGACTAGTCGACAGGTGCGAGGTTTCTGTGCTGTACATGTCGTACTTTGTTCTTTCTGCGTGGTCCTGCATGTCCTTCGAGCCGTTGCTACAGGAACTGCCAATGCACGTTTCGGCAGCTGATGTACCATTGGGCATAGGGAAAATTGACTTGCGCGCGGGGGGGGGGTCATTCGAGCCCCCCAAAGGAAAGGGGGGGGGGGGTCTAGGAAAGGGGCTCTCGTGATAGGCCAGTCCCAAGAGGCTAGTCTAAAACTTCTGATGATGACTCACCAACTACGCCGCGAAGCGGCCTGGAAGATTTTTTTTTCAAGAAAAACTTCCCGCATGATACAAACCTCAAAATGATCAGCGCATCGTGGGGATCATTTTGAGTCATATATGTTGTGATACCTCAGCCCCCCCCCCCCCCAAACCTCCCCTGTCAACCCGTTAGGCGTCCCCGTCACGGGAGCCCAGAAGGGGGGAGGGGTCCGGGAAAGGGGCCACAATGGCCAAATAATCCAGGAATGCCTGAAAAGGGGGGTTGGAAGTGAAAATAAGCAATTTGACTTTTTTGGGGTACACTCGGGCTGACGCTCAAAAAGCAAATTTCGTGTATTTTTTTCGAGTCTCATGTGAGTGACTCGCATGACACTGGAAAAAATTATACATTGTTTCTATGTTTGTTTACATTGGCGGGACACTTCACTCCACAGTGTGTTGTAATGCCGTTCTCCCCAAGCCTTACCATGCCCCACACAGCCTCGGGGCCAAGTTGTACACCCGCTACACACCAAATGGCATTTTGCAAGGTTGTCCCCTCTCTGTTGTACTCAGTCTGTCTTGTAAGTGTGCAAGAGCACACAATTTTGTTTTTTCTCAAACTACAACATATTTCCCAACCCAAATTCCCCCAGCTCAGGCCCAACCCGCCAATCTGCCCACTTGTGGGACGCTGCTGATTTTGTCCGCTGCTCTGAAGCTTTGGCCCCCCCCCTAGACGGTAGGGGTTATGTAGCCAATCTGCCCATTTGTGGGCCACTTCTGATTTTCGCCGCCGCTCTGAAGTGTTCGGGACCAACCAAACGGCAGGGGCTATGTAGTCAATCCCCCCACTTGTGGGAACCCCCCGGACGGCATGGGTTATGTCGCCAATCTGCCCATTTTCTTTCCTGTCCTGAAGCGTGTGGGGCCCCCTAGACGGCAAGGGTTATTTTAGCCAACCCGCCCGTTTGTGGGCCACTAATGAATTTCTCCCCCCGCTCTAAGGCTTTGGGGACCCCCTAGATGGTGGGGTTATGTAGCCAATCCGCCCATTTGTGCGCCACTGTCGATTTTCTCCCCTAGCCTAAAAGCGTTGGGGACCACCTGGACGGCAGAGATTATTTAGCCAACCCGCCCATTTGCGGGCTATTGTGTTTTGTTCCCACCAAATACATGGCAAATGATGCCTTTTCTGAACCCCCTGGACGCACTGATTCCAAAAATCCCATATTCCCTTTTTGCCGAATATTGGGTCCGGGTCAAGCTCCAAGAGGAACAAGAGCACGAAGAGCAATCAAAGCCGCAAGATCAACAAGAGCACCTCATCCAAAAATTCAACTTGCTCTGTTGGATTTCTCATTCATCAAAACACCAAAAACCATTACCAACGGAGTCGCAAACGTGTAACTATTCCTTCAATCTTCTAATAATCTATCCGGAAACAACGTGCCTTTGGAAATATGTAACGACTTGTAGAGCATTGTCTCATAATAATTGTGTTTGCTGCAATCTTTTTTCTTGACAAAATATGCATTCCACAAGAGGACACGCTATAAATTGTCCAACTCACCAAAAACGGCCTTGTGGTAGCGCTTGAAGGCAGCCAAAGGCACCATGTGTGTAGTGTATTTTGGACCAAGAGTGAGCCGAAAGCGAATATAGGGAGGTAAGAAAATTGGTTCATCACCATCTAGAAATTGCGGCGCCTGTGTCACATGCAACACATCATGCAATTCACGGGCTACCTTGGAACGGAGGCGCTTAGCCTCATACAATTTTTTGCATTCACGTGCTCGATCGGAGCGATTTAACCTTGACAGTGCCAGACTTGCTATCCCTTCATGTATTGCACATGTCGGCCACACAAACAATCACACAACCATTTGGCATGTAGGCGCCGTTCTGCGGCACCGAGGTATTGGAACATCTTCAGGTTTCCGGCAGATGAGAGGAAGGACTCCCGCACTACATGTAGCACGGCTATATGTGGCTTGGGACATACAATGCAAACAATAGCTTTGCGAGTCACTAAGTGTCCGGCTGCATGATAGGAGTACGGCAATGCTGCAACGATTTTACTGTGTCTTGTCATTGTGGAAGTCCCTTAAGCAGGTGTCGTTGTGGTTTTTGCTTGCAAGCCTTATTGAGACCACCAATGAATGCCTGAAAGACATTCTTAGGGTGCATGATTGACTCCGCTAGCTAACGCAACAAAACAGGGGAAGATATCGGCTTGCCCCCCCCCCCCCCCAAAAAGGGTCGGAAAAGACCCTAGCGGCAGGGCGTGCACGAGCAGTCATGCTCCAAAAGCCCACTCATCAGGGGATGGATAGTCTTGTTGTCATCAGATATGGCGCTACTTTTGGGGAACACCACGCACAGCCGGTCGCAGATGTACCGCTCTCGGCGTTGGAGACGGAGCGTTTGGCGATGAAAGGAGCATCGAAGGCAGTGCCGCAAGAGTTACCCCTATCCGTCACGCGTAAAACGGCCCAGGGGCATGTTGGTTTGTGGTTTCACTTAGAATGCCGAAGATAGGAGGGCTTGGGTATACCCCGATGGGACACCCATCCGCGAGCATGCACTCTGCGAGACATTTCCGATATTCTTGATAATGGGGAGGGCGCCGTCCACTGGGGGTGCTGAGTCAAAACCGGCCCGATCACAGTTAGTCACACCTATGGGAAATGCTCACGGTGGGAGTAGGGCTGTTGAGGCAACACGCCCCCACCCCCAAACGGTGGCGTAGCGATTAGACATGAGTCAATGGATATGTTAGTCAGGGGCAGCCCGAAGCTTGGAACCGCATCAGATGACGAATCTTGGCTTTACATGGTGCAAACTTACGAAAGGGGACTTGATCAGGGGTCACCGTTGTATTTGGGGGTAAGATCGTTGGTGCCGGATTCCACGTTGTATTTCATAATCCACACACTCACCCCCTCTTCGCTGTTCTCGGCAATTAAAACAGTAACATTGTTTTCTTTGTATTTTGGGGTTAAAACACTCACACCCTAGTTGGAAGCCGAGGTAGGGCCGCTGCCTTGAAGACCCGGAGAGTGAAGACCCGGGACAGGGACAGGCCGGTCAACTCGCTGCTAGGACCGTTGGACAAGAGCACCCCACAGGAAAGGAAACAAGAGATATAGGGCGGGGGCAAGCAGGCGGTTACATCTATGACCAGCGCCAGTCGGCCATTCCACCGCCGCGCGCACATGCGCAGGCTCATCTGTGGGGACCCTTGCAGAGGGTGTGGGGCATGCACAGGGGATTGCAGGGTGCGGCAGGGTTGTGCTCACTGTACATAGTTCTACGGTTGTGCCGAGAGGGAAAGGCCACACCAGGCAGAGAAAGACATTGCTACAGTGCGAATGGAGCTATAGAAGTGGTGCGTCATGGCGAAAGCTATTGATTTGGTTGAACAATTGGGCGCCACACACACAAACACACACACACAAACACACAAGCACACACACACATACACACACACACACACATCCAAGACACAAACTCATCACTGTATGTTCTCATTAGAGTTCTGCAGACTAGCGAGAAATGCAGGCGGCAGCAGAGACAAACAGACATGCTCGCGGATATTTGAACATGCTTAGGAGCCCTAATGCAGCTACTAGGGCTGGCAAGGGGGGGTACACCCCTGGAGGCAGTGATGCCGCAACGAAACAATCAGCACAAAGCTGAGCAAAAACCACACCAAAGCAGACCCCAAGCCACTCACGTGCGATTGATGAAGCAACAGGTGGTTGTTTGGGCCCTTTATCGACTTCAGTGATGATGAGACTGGGTGAAGAAGGGGGGGGGGGGTTGCCATAAAGGCTCACCAAGTGTGCCGGTTGGTACTTCCGGGTGTATGCACTGGTTTCGTGACAAGTTGGTTTGTGCATTCTCTTCGACTAAATCCATCCAATTACCAAGCCGTGGCGTGGGGTTGTGTTGGCCTATGTTGCGTGACGTCACAAAAGAGTAGTTTGTTGTGAACAGCGATAAAGATTGTTCTCACACAATCATGACCATTGCCACTTATCAATCCGAGGTCCATGTTCATATGCATCGCACCACACCCGATGGGCCTTTTCACTATGTAAAATGAGGAACCCATTCCTCTGACTCAGATTGGTGGCTTGATCATGCCAAAAAGTGGATGTCCATGCTACATGATGTCATGGTTTCGCTTTTGCCTCAAGAGCTTGTGGACTTCATTGATGTGTTTTTACGCATGCATTCACCGCCTTGTTTCGGCGCACTGGATTTCCAACGGCACCAATGTCGCGCCGGCATTCGCCAACCCCATTGACCGCTACTATGAAAATTTTTCTCCTCTCCTGTCCTCGCAAAGCTTTATGCACAGTAGATTCACAGATGACTTTTGTTTAATTCATCCTCGCTTGTGGCCCCCAAGGGTATGTGACCATTTGCGCCGCTATTAAAAGGCTCACTTGCCTTTTGGGGTGCAACATTTTAACGAGCAAGGAGGCATTGAATTCCTCGATGTTTTCATTATCTCTGCGCACTGAGTTGCGCTACTGCATTAACCTTAAACAAACCAATTTCACTGTATATCTGCCTTGGCGTAGCAACTACCTGTGCGCTCATAAACTTGGTTGGGTCAAAGGTGAGCGAGCTCACTATTTGAGGACGAATTCCCATGAAGTCTATTTTGGCATTTTTTCTGGTCATTTGAGATCCTGTGTGATTCGTTTGCATTACCCCGCTTTGGCCGGAGGGGTCGCGGACCAGCGGGGCCCAGCCCTGCGCCACGAGCGCCTGCAGGTCCACCACCCGGTCCCCGATGGTGTGCCGAAGTGAGGCCCAGTGCGGGCCCTATAATAGCGCCCGCAGGTGCGGGTCGCCGTCGGGGACGGGACCGGGGCCACTAGAGCTGGGGCTGGGTTGGGGACTCCGGGGCGTTCGTCTCTCTGTGACTCACAAGCCTTCACCTAATTTGTTGGCCGTGTGGCATCGCCTTGCCATGCACACGCTTCGTGCTTCTGTGGAATGTGGGTGGGATGGAAAACTTTTTTCACCTCGAGATGTCCAGGTGCAAAATTCATTTACCCCGGACCCAACTGTCCATGATTTGCTTCTGATTGGTGGGCGTGCGGGCGTGCCGCCCAGCTAAGATTTCGTGCTGCAGTCACCTTTGCTGTATTTGATTTCACGGCGCTGCGATTTTTTGCGATTCTGGTGGTTTGCCATTATGTCTGTTTGTGATTTCTTCATTGTAGACCCTGCTGTGCAAATTCCTTTCAGTTTGGTGCTGATAAGGCCGCTTTTGTTTGGCGACAAAATGCATACTCTCATGGAGTAGACGCTCAGAGTGACAATTTCCTGTTTGAGCTTGAGGCTTCTTTCCTTTGCTGTGTGGCACCGAGGGCATAAAAGCACAGGTTGGGTCAAAACAACTCGAAGACTTTTCATTTTGAACACCTGGGACAACAATGATGGGCCGGGAAGGAGCATTGTGTGGGCTGATCTGGGACCTCTGGGCTGGTTCCCACCACAATGCATATGCCTGTGCCAGACCAAACCTGCCGGACACCCGGTGTGGTGCACTGCAATGTCATCCCCTTGATGTCTCAGTCTCTTCGGGGTACAGGCCAGGGAATGAAATGGGAGGGAGGGGGGCGTTGGTGGAAAACGCCTTCCCTCCAAAAAAGGTACAAACAATGAACAGTGGTCCTGTGCACCAGCCGCTCTTGGCACTCATACGGATTACCCGCTTCAGATACCCTCCCTCTGAAGGGGATCCCAGTGGGTCATAGTGGGTTAGCGGTACTGCATGTGTCACCCGACCTGCAGACCTCAAGTTCGAGCCCCAGGGAGGGGGGGGGGGGGGGCAATCCCCTGAGCTGTGTGCCCCAAGTGGCAGTGGTAGGCAGTATGCCAGGCAGTCTGCAGGCTCCCCATAACAGTCAACCTCTTCATGACTTGGACCTGGGCCTCAGGGGGCGCTTGGCCTTCCAGGCATTTGTCTCAGCCTTTGGGAGGAGGGAGGAGCGGGGGGAGGAAACAGGTGGAGGAGGATTGGAAGGATTTCATAACCCCCTCCCCCTCCCCCCTGTGGAGGGCACGCGTGACTGGGCAGCATTGCCGCACAGGCTGCGGCCAGCGTATAAGCGCCGTTCGGCTCGGCGTGCGACTAGAGGCGCGTGGGCCACGGGCCCCGGTTCCCCCCAGGGCCAGAACCAGAACCCCCTCCCCCCCTTGGGCAGCGACCAGTGATGGTTCACTGTTTGGCCACAGGGTGGTCGCTGGACGGTGTTTGAAAGTACAGCGCCGCTTGACCAGGGGCTGGTCGCTGGACAAGACCGTGGTTTACCGGACTGAAGTGCTTTCAGCAGAACATTATTTGTTGTTGCGAAAGGATGATATTTGCAGGGTCAAGAAGAGCGTTGGCCCTGGAGGGCCCCTGTCAGCCCCCACTTCCCTGGCAGGCAGGGGCCCCGAGGGCCCGATGTGCAGTTTGGGGGTTGCCAGGTGCCTTAGCACGTGAAAGCTACCGACAAGGGCTTTTTCTGACATGCAGCGCAATGGACAGCCACCAGAGGCTTTCTTGAGTGGGCAGCTCCCTGTCGAGTCCTGTCCTGTCCTCCCCCTCGGTCTCTTCTGACAATCCCCCTCACCATCCCCACTCCCGTCCACATCCCCGTCCCCATACCCATCCCCGTCACTGTCTGTACCCATCCGCATGCTCGTCCCGCTCCCCTTCCTTACCGCCGCGTGCACACAGCGTTGCGTACAAAGTGGTGGGGGCATTGTTGAGGCGCGATTTTCGGGAACACCTTTTGTATCCTTGCCTCCCCCTCCCCCAAAAGTGCATGAGGCAACGAACGCGGGGGGGTACGCTTGTGTGCCCAACGGCGGTATGAAACTGGTTGATTTTGGAATGTGGTTGAAGTTGTGGTGCGCTGCGTAGCCTGCTGTCGGTAGCACACGCATTGCTCGTGAGCCCAGCAAGCGGCCGCTACTCAATTGACTTGTGCGGCCCCTCACTGTAAAATGGTGGATGGGGGCCGCCCCGCTGCACCCCACCCCCTGCCCAAACAGCACGGGGACGGGGTTGGGGGTAGCTGCACAATGCAACCAACAGGGGTGCTGGGAACTGGTCTTTGCGCCCACGGGGTGGACTGCCATGGGCCTGTCTGGAGGTCTGAATGGTGGTGGACATGGTGGCGCGGGCATGCCACGTGTCTCCGCCGGCAGCTGTTTGGGACAAACCCGTCAAACAAATCTGCCGCAGAATTCCGTCCGAGATCTCCGGGATCCGATTTTGGGGGGGCGGGACAGGGCAGGGGACGTGGTGCGGCTGCGGTGGGTGCCCTCCCACTTGGGGTCAGCCATAGAGGGTGCCTCCCGCGCGACGCATGCGTGCGGTACACACAGTGTACCAGGGCATGTGCGTGAGCCCTACGCATCTTGAGGCCCTTGGGGCATCCAAAAAATAGGTTTTAGGATTTCCTCAGGCCTGCAAAAGCGTAGAGGCCATGAGGGCAGCATTCAACACAGTCTGAACTCCTTCAAATGAAGTCTGGGCCAATCGATTTCTCAATATATATGCCCTGCAATTTTCGCCGAAAATTTTTGCAGTTTGTCAATGTTGACATTTTCCGCATTGGGCAGGGCAGAGACTTGGGCTTGGGGCAATCAGGGCGTTTGCAGGAGAAGTGGCGGCCTCTCCAGCCAATCTGGTCACATATGCTGCCCTGGCGTCAGCTGTATCCCAGTTTTGGGACTTATGTGCCAAAGGGCAAAGGGCTGTTCCATTTTGACACTTTTGGTGCCAAAAAGGCATTTTGCCACTTGCGGTGCCAAAAAGGAGGTCCACTTATGGATGCACATTCGCGCTGCACGCCACCACGTTGCTCCGTTCCAAGACCTGGGGCTATGTTCTGCAATGTCCCACGTCGATTTCATTTGTGGCGAGGGTTACAAGTATGGGGGCAGGAACGCCCTGGTGAAATGCCAACGATTCTCAGACTTCTGCACTGCGGTTTTGTGGCTTCAACGGACAATTGAGATAACAGTGCGGTCATGTGGACCAGTACGCTCCCTTTGTCCACAAACTCGAGAGACGTGGGGCTATGTACATGTTGGGCAATGCCTCTTACCGAAGGTATAGAGCCCTGGGAGCAAGGGGTCTTTTCGGGTGAAAAATGAAAATTGAAAAAAATTACCTCACCGGCATGCTTGGGCGATGAAGAAGATAGGTCACATTGAGCTCCAGATCGAAAAAATACAAGACGGACTTTCGAAAAGGCCACTTTATAAGACCTAGGCCCTAGGGCTCGGGTCACAAAAAAATAAGACCCGGTTAGGGTGAGGGTTAGGTTTAGGGTTAGGAAACCAACCATGGCGTCATGCCAAACCCCCCGCAGGAGGGTAGATTCCAGACACCGTGCACACCCAGAGCATGCCAAGGTGCATAGCCCCACAAGACACCAGAATAGGAATGGGCGTGGGGCGGCCAAAGAATACACATAATGCACAAGCAAATGCCCTTCAACAAAGGAGTGGGGGTAGGCTGGTGGGCTACCACAGAACGCCACCCCTCACCCAGCATCCATCCCCCGTGCCTGGGAGTCTGCTCGCGGGGCTTGGTGCACATGAAATGAAGAACGCCGCCCAAAACGGTCGGTGTGGTCCGCTACGCCGAAGGGACAAAGACCGCAACTGGCAGCGTCCAATTCGGAATACCCCATACCCCAGACAATCGTCATTGTGGATGATGATGTCACTTGGCACCCCCATCCCTCCGAAACGGGGTGTCGGAGGGGGTCGTGCAGCCAGCCTGGGCGTTCGAGGCCCCTCGCGCCACCAGGATCATGTACTTGTCCCCATCCCCGCGGCCGATTGAGGGTCGGGAGACGCAACAGCGGCCGCAGAAGGGGCTATGACAGGGTCAGCGGTTTGGGTGGGGCCATGGTCCGGGTCAGGTCCAGGACTGCCAGTGGGCGTGTCGCACCCGGGGTCCGCCTCAGAGCCGTCCACACACACGGGGTCCGCCTCAGAGCCGTCCACGCACTCCGCCTCAGAGCCGTCCACGGCACTGGCGCCCCGCTTCTGCAGCGTCCGACGCAGCAGCCGCCAGGAGTGTGGCGACCCGAGCTTCTCCTCCCACAGAAGCGGATACACGGCCGCCGCAAGACGGCGACCAGCGGCGCCCAACAGCGTCTCCGCGTCCGCCTTGGGCAAGAAGTTGCGCGACACCTGATGCGGGGGTACGTATCCGAAGACAAGGCTCAGGTGCGGGGCCTGGGTCAGGCTTCGTTGGTGAGAGGGGAGGGGCCGCCCTGAGGGGTTTGGGGCACACACACTATTGCGAGACAAACGGGCAACAACTCAGTTTCCGAGTGTCAGAATCCTCGTCAGTTGGACATCAAACAAGACAGAGCATGTCCGACGCCAATAGGCGCCTTTCTGCAGTACAGGGTGAGAGGACGAGGCACATCCTGCTCCCGATCACGACCGTCTCCAGCCCTCGGCAGCCGCGCAGAGCGCTAAGCCAAGGGCCTGTGGGCACACACACACACACACGTGTGACATTCCGTCGGGGGGCTGCTTCTTCACGGGGCCCTGGACAGTCACCCGTTCGCCCCTTCGCGCGCTGCGTCGGGTCGCTGCGTTCTGACAACAGCTGCGGCCTGTGTTCCTTGTGGTGCCGTTGCCGCGTTAGCGGAGGCGGAGCCCAGCAGTTGGCGTACTCGTTGCTGCGGGGGTCGTCCCACGGGTCCGCCGCCCGCTCCTACCCCCCCCCCCCCTGCCCCTCCTTAGAAACATCCACAAGTCTGGGGGCGTGCCGTTAGGGGCTGGGGAAGGCTCAATTTGCCTTGCCCTCACACTGGTGCGCACCACCATTCAGTTTTCCCCCAAACCCCCCGAACGATACCCCGGCGCAGCGACCCCCGCAAAACCCACCGGACATGCCCAGCAGGCGCCTCAGGCAATTGCAATGCAATGGGATCGGAAAGCGGTCCGTGCAGCCGCACTGCGCCTGGCAATACCTTCACCACGATTTCGCCAGGGGCGGTGAAATTCACCACGCAGTGCGCCGACCCCAGGGGCGTCCGGACGATGGAGCCCGGCGGGATCAGGGCGCACCACCACTGCACTTGATTGTTGGCGAACCATTCTGGGAGAGGGACCCACTGGTGCTCGTTGTACACTTGCAGCGTCTTGGGGTCCTGCAACATGTCGTTGACAGGAAGCAGAGAGGGCGGCAGGAATCAGTGGGCAGAGCACCAGAAGAGGACAGGGAGCCATCCCCGTCCGAGATCTCAGCCAACTTATCAACATAATCCACACAATCACACTTCCTTCATATCCCTGCCCGACGGTCTCTGCTAGCGGAAATCAAGTCCTGGAAACCACAACCGGACTGCGCTGAACCGAAGTCTGCACCCGCGCCAGTGCACACATTAAAAAGAACAAAAATTGCGGCCGGCTGCCGCAATGAGCACCACGAGCATCGCTCAAGCTGCAGGCACAGACGTGCAACAGCGCCTCCACAAAGCCTCTGAGCCGAACCTGATAGTCCTTGGAGACAGGGCATGGGCGCTGCTGGGACCTGCACAGGACCGTCATGGACTACGGGGGCAGGCGTTTTCCCGAACAGCAGCCGTACTGTTGCAACACCTGCAGGCAGGGCCCAACAGGGAGCTTCATAGGTAACCGCTCTGTGGCCACGGGCGTCCCCATGTTTGCAGCACTTGGAATGCCTACTTAAACGGAGGGCATGCGATGCTCCGGTCAAGCACGCTGCCCTGCCCAGCACCAGGGGATAGGTGTGGGGACGCCCAATCAGGGAGGCAGCAGGCAGCCCACGGAAAAGGTCGGGAGCCACACCTGGGGGGCCATAGAGGGGCAAGGGGGGGCTGAGGAAGGAGTAGGGGGGGGCGACAAATGGGAGAAGGCAGGGGAAAGGAGGTGGGGAAAAGGATCTGGGACCAACACAAAAGTGAGGGCGGGCAAGAAAGAGGTCCATGGGCTGGGTCACTGGGGGGGGGTTTGGCACAATGCCTTGGTGGTTGGCTCTGTTAGCCTGTGGCGGCTATTGGCCTCTCGCCTTTGAACCTTCTGCTATGACAACGGGGTGTGTGTGTTTTGCTGGTGTTTGCTGCTGTAGCCTGCAGCTGGTCCCTGCCCTCGCCTTCCCCCTGCTGGTTGCACAAAGGCAGGGCAGGATTCAATGATTTGTGGGGGAAGGTGCCAATGGTGGGTCGCTGCCGGTGCGTGTGCAGCCCGCCCCCCCGCCCCCTCACCTGGCACAGCGGGCGCCACAATCTGGGTTATCCACGTGAGCGTACGGTACCTATTGGTTGCAGTGCCGCCGTTGGTGTCACCCACAGGCTTGAAAAGATTTCTTCACTCCTGCGGACGATGTCGAGGGGGATGGGGTGGTTGGATTCATCTCGGATGCCACCCAGCTAACCTGTGCCTGCGGGCCTAACCGTTGGAGGCAATGGGACATGAGCCGCAACGGCCTTTGTTGCGCTGGCGCCCTCACCCTGGCCTTACCGTGCATTGCCTAGATCAGCCAGGCAAGGGAATCTTCCGCCACAAGGGTATGTGTTTGATCCCTTGTACGCGGTTGGAGCGTTCTTTCAAGTCAACTTGGCCACCTGTTGGTGGCACATCCACTGAGGCACTTGCCATACTCTGTATTCACCCGGTTTTGTGGTCATCCCTACCACATATCCACGCCCACACAGGGCCGCATTGACAAATATGTCCTCGACTAGGTGATGTGTTGGGGAGGGGGGGATGCCATGGGCGGGCTGTGATAGCCACCACCGCCATCATGCCCCATAGGACTGTAGGGGATGTGTAACACGAGCATGGGGGGAGGGGGGGGGGGGGGCAGACCAACCACACATAGGAAGGGCATGGCGGAACTACTGGGCGGTTGGAAATAATTGTGTGGTGGCTGGGCTCGGATGCTAGATTTTTTGGGTTGTTTGGTTGGTTGTGGTGTGGTGTAGAACGTGTTGTCTCTGTTGTGCTTGGCGCCTGTAATGTGTGCTGAGCGGCGTCCTGCCAAGCAGTACTAGTCTAGGTCTAGGAGGGTGGAGTCCCGGTCCGAGCTTCCGTTCGCAGACTCTGCCTCAACACTGCTAACGCCGATCCCCTAATGTCGTGGGGGACGTCGTCTCGTGCGCTCCGGCAGAGTGGTTGGTTTGTGCTGTCAACGGCCCCCTTGGTGGGGAGGGGTTGGTCCGTGGACATGGTCCGCGTGGTGGACGCATCTGCGGGTATGGCCGCATGCTGGAGTGGGAGGATGTGTGAACTCAGGGGGGGGGCAGCAGGATCTCGCTCACGTGTCTTGGCCCCGATTTCCTGCGTGTGCGTGGGTTTGGCGGGGGCTTGTGGTGTATCCCCTAGCGGTCACATGGTACAGCACTGCGCCTTGCATCAGGTCCAGCGGGTTGCGGTATATCTCGTGTGGATGGGTGGGCCGGGGGGGTGGGGGGGGGGGGGGGGTAGGGGTGAGCTTGGGGTCCAGCCCTTCTTTGCAATCAGGTGGACGGGGGGTTGGATGCTTGGGGGCGGTCCGCTGAGGGGGGGGGGGGGGTCAAAGGGGGTTGGCTCGCTGGGACCGAGGGGTTCATCTGTACCTTCGTCATCAGAGTTGTACATGTCGTCTCCACCTGCGGGTACTGGTCGTGTGATTTCCACGTGCACTTGAGGGGGGATATAGGTTTTTGGGGTGCCTTTAAAGGCTTGTTTGGGCCACAACTCCCTGGTGTCCATCCGGACACGGGTGTATGCCCTCCTTGGCCCTGGTCAGGCGGGGGCATGTGGGGTGGGAGGGAGCGTCCATGTGGGGGGGGGGAGTACACAGTAATGCCCAGCAATTTGTGGGCTTCTCCGGCGGGCCCACGGCCGCAGCCCTCTGGTGGACCCACCGTGGGCCATGAATGTTGCTGCCCCCATGCGCTTGTGGCAATGCCACTGTAATCCCGCGTTGTCGGTATCTCGAAGGAGTTCCCCAAGGTAATATAGCGGCAATTTTTGGGCCCCGGGGAAAACTAGGGAGAAATGGTGATACAGCCACCACAGGGTGCAGATGTGGGCCCTCCAACGTTCCAAGAAAGGGGAAAGGGAAAAACTGGTGAACTGACAGTTGCATTTCCTCATCCCAAAAGGTAAATAATTTAGGGGAAGAGCCCAACAGATGGACTCCAAGTCCCCCATCCGCAAGCAATACACAACTGCTCGCATGGAAAAAAAGGAAATCTTGGTCTAGGCCCGGTGTCCCCAAGAGTTTCCCAAAATCTGCAGGTCAGCTACAGTGGATTGGCGCCGGGGCTTGAAATCTCCCACGGTGGCTTTGGCAGTCGCCTTGGCATTGACCCAAAGGGGCTCTGCATGGTGTTTTGGAATGGGGCCAACCTTTTTTGAGGCCCTAAGGCCTGAAATGAGGTTCTGTGTGCCGGAGCCTCCTTAGTCCTGCAGGGCCATGTTCTTGAGGCGATGCTTGACGTGGGGGATGAAGGGGTCTTCGGGGGGTTGGGGTCTGATGGCATTTTCGATTTCCTTGAAATAAATGCGGAGGAAGGTGGATTTACAGAAATGGACTGTTATTGCAAGGAGGTCTAACCCCATGGGTCAGGCCAATGCTGCTCTGTCCTGGCCAATTGCTTGTTGCGGCTGGGCTACAATGAAAGGGGGGTAGGGTAGTCATTGAGATGATCGGTGTTGGGGGTAGTATTGCTGTGCCGTGGGGGCGGGATGGACTGGCTGTGGGGGTGGCCGGGGGGGGCTGCATTGGGACGGGGGGGGGGGGGATGGCATCATGTGGCTCCGTGGATAAAATCTTAAATCGACGCTGTCTGAAGATGGGTATCATGTTGCTTGAGTTGACACAAGGTCATACACTTCAGCAAGTCCATGCCCGTCAGCTCTACTCCTGCTGCCTGTGCAAACTCGTTGAAGGTCTCTTGGCGATTGCCATGCTTCATGACAAGCTCATGGATTGTTTTGGTCGCCTCGCGGATGGTCGGCCTCGCTTGCTCGTCCACGTTCTCCAAGATTGTGCTGAAAGGGGCCGTGTGCCCAGGCCCTCCACTCTGGCATGGTGTGGTGTCGAGCTGGGTTTGAGGGCGCGAAAGGCTTGGCCGCTGCCGCCACCATGGCTGCCGCCACGGCTGGATTTGCAGTGTTGCATGACGGCGAAAAGGCCACCCCCGTGCCCTCCATCATGTGCTCCGAGCTAGCAGCTGCCGCCGCACGCTGTCGGGCTCCATGGTGGGCGCTTGAACCATGTTTGCTAGCAGTGCCGCCACTTGTGATCGTGCTCCCGGTGCCGCGCCTGCCGGCCGAAGTGGGGCTAGACGCCTGTCTAGAAATGTGGGGGTCCTGTCCCAGCTTGATGGGCTTGTGCTGGTGCTGTCGGATGAGGCGCCGTGTGCCCGCTTACCCCCAACGTCGACGTCCCAGATGTAGGCATGGGGGAATACAACACAAAGAAAGACAAATGGGGAGGAGGACAGTGTGCAAAACTTAAGTTTTGGGGAAAGCATACTGGACCCCAACCCCTGCGGGGAGCGCGGGGGGTCTGGCCCCAAAAGTGTGTACTAAAACTGACCCGACAAGATTTTCCCTATTGCAAATTCCGTTTTCCCCACAATGGTCACTTTGGTCTGGGGCGGAGGGTTGCCCCCCTTCCTCCTGTTGTGTACGGCCATCCTAATACTTCCTTGGGGGGGGGGTCCAGCCCGGCATGTCATGGTCATGGTGCAGGAAGAGTTGCGTGTCATGCCGTTCTGCAGTCACAAGAGACAAAGCACAAATCACTGCAGCTGTGCAGCTGGAGTCTGACGCTCCGCCTGTAGCGTGCGTCATCCGATGCACATTCATGGCATGGGAGGACAGGCTCCAAGTGAGCAGGACCGCCAGGTGCTCAGTGAGGACGGCCGAACACAACAACAGCAGCAACGGATGCTGCTGCCCTGTCAACCGCCCCTTCCCACCCGCAGTGATGGAACGCCACGAGACACACCCAAACCATTTGAAGCCCTTGGGCCAGCCCCTGCCCTTGAGGCCCTTGCACATGCTTTGCTGGGCATGAAATTCAAGGGAATGGGGCGTGGGCTCTTGTGTAGGGCCCAACAAGACTGCCCAAATGGCGAAGGAGTTGCGTACATCTGGGGACCAGCACTTTAAAAGGGGGAGGGGGGAGAGGGGACGGCACGGTGCCTGTGTCGGCATGCGTAATGCAGTGCACAGCAATGCACTGCCACGTAATGACAATGTGAATGCACATGCAAATGCGACGCAACGCGACACGGCGCCACGTCGTGTCACGTCCCCCACCCGCCCTCGACCTGCACGCACTTGCCGCACCTTCTGAATGGCGGCGGCAAACCGCTCCATGTTCTGCTGCGTGACGACGGGGCCGAACCAGAACTCCTTCGAGCGCACTTCGTGCGGGGGCACCGGGATCCACGCACCGTTCCCGGCGCTCCGCAGCACGATGCGCGCGTTCATGCTCGGGCACATGCCGAACTCGAAGTGCATCCCGGTGCCGGTGAGGCTGTAGGCGCGGTTTGCACATTCGGACTCCGGCGGGGGCACGGAAATGTAGAACACCGGGTGATATCTGCGGCGGGAGGTGGAGGGGAGGGGGAAGGCGACGTTTGGCTGCAGATTGCACACATGAAATCCCCACTGTCCCCGGGCACCTGTCTGATGTAAAGATACCCCCCCCCCTTGCGCAAGCACAGCCACGGTCCCAGAAGTCAGGCCAAAACGGCGGTTCAACGCCCACCCCGTGCTAGGACAAGGCCGTGCATGCGCGTGACACATGTGACAGCCAGACCGGGAATAACATTGTTAGCCATGGCTGAAAATCGCATCAGAACAAGCAGCATGGGGTTCCAATGTGTAGTGCAATGTTGTTATGAACAAAATGCGCCATCACAGACATGAATGAGCCCCTCTTTTCCTGTATAAACGCTCTACAGACACCCAATCCTCCATTCTGGACCACAAAAACAGCGGTCCCAAAATTTCCTAAAAAAGGCGGTTCAACGCCCACCCCGTGCTTAGACAAGGCCGTGCCTGCGCAAGGGGGGGGGGGTACTTGCCGATCAGAAGCACCACAGTTGAAGCTCTCTGACCAAAGAGGTCGAGGGGCACATACGGCACGAAGCCCCCCCCCCACCTCCACTGTGTGCCCACTATGTCAGGGGGGGTTTCAAACAAATCGGGGGATCATCTCCTGAGTCCCAACCCTGGCCAGGACACAATATTGGGACAAAGCTGGTGAGGACAGGAACGTTGCACACTCAAAGCCCCGCAACCCACAGCAAACTGGGCGCTTTTGTCTGTGCCATGCCCCAAGTCCTTGTTTGTGCCCGTGTTTGTAACCCCACACGACGCGGAGACGGCCGCAATATATCGGTACACTCCCCGATGTTGGTTAGGGTGGAGGGTGGAGGCACCCCTTTTAGCAAGCAGCAAGTAAGCAGCATGCGTGGAATGGCAAAAAAAAAAAGGAAGTCCGCCTTGGTGGTTCGGATTTAACCGAAATCTTAGTGGATAATACCGATGAATAAGAAGCACAATCCTACAAAGGTTGAGGAAGAAGTTCAATAGAAGGAAGGGGTGCTGCAAGCAACAGACCCAGGTCAAAAACACCATTTTGGGGGGCATTTTGGGTGTGGAGGGAACCAACGTACAGGATGAAAAATACCGTGGGGCACCCTCTAGTAGCTTTTGGACTCAGCTCATGTAGTTGGGTGATACCAGAATTCAGGTTACTGTTGTGTGGTGTCCATCCCCCCAGGGGGAGGGGGTAACCGTCATTTGGTGATAATCCCCCCGGGGTGGAGGGGAACCATGTACCCTGGGGGGGGGGGGGGGCTGGACATGGGGGGAGGGGGGGGGTGCTTCATACATGTAGGTATCATCCACTGACGTTTCAGCAGAATCCAAACCACTACAAATGGAATCCTGGTATTTCCCCATTTCGTTTGCGCTTGCTGTTGATGATGTTGCACGAAAGGGTAGCTCCACCCTATGCCTAAAGAGGGTTATAAAACCTTCCTTGCTGTTTCAAGTTCCACCGTCAGTTAGGGCGTTTGACTGCCATGGGAACTGTTCCACATTGCCAACATCCCATTGGCAGCTGGTGTGGTGCATAGTTTACAGTGAAAGATGCTTCATGCGCCCTGGAATGTGTTCATGCATGGGTCCAAAGGGGAAGTTCTTGCACCGCATGCGCACTGCGTGCATACTGCACGCACAAAAGCTGAGATGGGGAGGGTCCGTTTTCCAAAGTTACAATCCAATCTTTGGTGTGACCTCTTGACCGTCCAGTGGCCAAAATAAGCACTCTGTGGGTGATTTTGAGACATGTAGTGTGGAGACTCTTGTGCAAAGGACCGAATGCATTTTGCACCATTCTCTGCTTCATAGAGCCCTAGTAGATGGCGACATCCAAAACTTCGCACTGCGTGCACGGCATTCCCAAAGGCTGAAAACGCTTCATGAGGGCTCCAAATAGGCCACAAATAGTTG
Organism: Eutreptiella sp. 'Long Island Sound 2002'; assembly: GCA_964036045.1. Classification (NCBI taxonomy): domain Eukaryota; phylum Euglenozoa; class Euglenophyceae; order Eutreptiales; family Eutreptiaceae; genus Eutreptiella; species Eutreptiella sp. 'Long Island Sound 2002'. Next base: position 12,065,951 of record OZ038381.1, read on the forward strand.
CGTCACCATGGGGTCAAACAGGCTAAGCCATTTGTTTGGGCATCCCATCCCACGTGGTCCAAGTAGGAACAGGCGTGAAAAAGAAACATTTGGGACAACAATATGACACACGGATGACCCTTGCTAACCCTACCCTAGCCCATGCCCAGCGTACGACTCCCTGCTGCCAATGGGGTGGGCATCGAAGGGTGTTGGCAGCGTTGAAATACCTTGCAAGTGTTCCCATTCATCATTATTCACCGCCACAAGGGTGCCTGGGGCAATGCCTGGCAGTCAAACATAGAGGGTGGCACTCGAAAAGTAGGCATAAAAGCTGATTTGGGCAATTCTTGACCTCCTAACGGGGCTAAAATTTTTCTTTCGCGCCTGTGATTTCCTATTGATTTCGTATTGTTCATGGGCCAAGTGCCCCCCCCCCCCCCGAGGGGGAAATGGCAGGACAAAGGGGGGGGGAGGTTACAATCACACAAAATTTGAGCAAGAAGAAAGAAGAAACCCAGCAGTGGCAGCCGGGACCAGGTGCAGCAAATGATGGAGCTAGGCTTCAAAATCTGTGAAAAATTGCAAAGTGTCATTTTTTCGCTGGTGTGGGTGTCTTGAATGTTTGTGGAGGGATCCATTTGCATTGAAAACAACCTACATAATGAAAAAATACCTTCAAGCACTGTCCAGTGGCTCTTGTTCTGAATCAGTAAACTCAACGACCCCTTTTTGAGTCAATCATGGCCAAAATCCTCCCAAGATGATGACAAAGAAACAACACAATCACTGCACATGGATGTTGCAATGCAATACTGTGCCTGTTTTTATTCGGCTTCAGAATGGTGGTACGCCTCTGGTATTTGCAAGTGCCGCCTAAGCTTCCGGATTTTACAAGCGGTCCGCTGCGCCATTGCCATTCTTTTTGGAGTACACAGCCTGTTTCGAGTGCATTTCCCAAAGGCAGTCCCCCAGCTTTGCGACTGGAAGGGCAAGTGAAAAATTCACTTGCCAAAAGGTGAGGGGGGGGGGGTTGAGGGCTCAAAAAATGGAGGGTGTCTGGAAAAAGGGCTCTCATGACCGAAGGCATGCCTTGAAACAAAAACCGCGGCCTGAAACTGAAACGCCAAGCAGCCCAGACAGAAATTTGCCAAAACTCTCCTCCCATGATACATGCCTTGATCAGCGCATTGTGGGGGATCAGTTGGCCTCAGAAAATTTGGGCACTGCCCAACTCTCTCCCACCGACTCTCAGTCACGGGAACCCGAGGGTGGGAGGCGTCCAAAAAGTGGGCTCCGGCGAACCCCTCTCCCCCACTCAAATGGTTTTGTCCATTGCCCAGGTGCCTGCCAATTTGAGACCTTCGGGGTCGTCAATATGCAGGTGAAGCGCAAAAGCCAAGAGCCCACCCTCAATCACACAGCCCTGCAGTGCACAGCAGCTGAGGCACACATCATCTTCCTTGGAAATCGACCAAATGCATAGCCAATGCAACCACAAACCACCACCCACACTTCACAAGCGGCAGCCACCGACTCTGCGGGCCTTGAAGAGGATGGAGACTGTCGGTATGCAAAATGGGGCCCCCTGCTTGAAACGCCGCCCAACTGCCAGTACTGCAGGGCAACAAACTGTCGCATAACACAGGGCGCTCGCATGGGCCACTGGGCAGTGGCATCATCGCCAACGGGCCCGTATAGGGCCTCTGTTGACGAGACAACACCAATGGCCATGGCACAGCAGGGACTGTGCCAGACGTCCGCATGCCTGGAACTCATCTCCTGCCCCCCGTTGGGCCACACCAATTCACTCCTGCCATGGAGGCCATGCAGCAGCCTGGCCCAAACACTACCCCCCGCCCCCACACTACCCCCCGCCCCCCTTGTAATCCGCCCCCTAACGTCAGGCCGGTCCCCCCCCCTGGGGGGGGCGTCACCAACCTCAAGAAAAATTTGCTTCGGCGCCTTTGGCGCCTAGTGTTTCCTATGCTTTTTGGACCACGTGACGGTCCCCCCTATGGGAGGGGGGGGGGGGGGGATTGAAAGGGGGGGGTAGTGGTGAAGACGCCCCAACCCCTGCTCAGCGGGCTCAATGCAAGCGGCAGCGGGGTCGGCACCTGCCGTCGTGCCGGCCCACGCATTCTCCATCGAGGATGTTCCATAAGCAGTCGTCCACAGCAGCCCCATGCTGGGGCGGAAGATCCGCTGGCGCCAGAATCGCTTTCATGTGCTTCTCCGCCGCCGCAGCCGAGAGCCATCCGTCACGCATGTACAGCCCGTGGAGTGTGGCGTCGTTTAACACGTCGTCCTGGAGTCCATACCGATCCACGATGGGGGCAGGTGGGCATCATGCACTGATTGTGACTTCTTTTCTGCTTTTTTTTTTTTGATATGAACCCCCCCTGGCCCCATGCCTACAGTGTAAAGTGGGGCCAGATAGCCTGCGACCTATATATGGTACTGTTTCGGGGACCTCAAATTCACCATCAGGTATGGGTGGGGTTCGTGCCGTATGTAGGTTTTGGCAGTGTCCAGTGTCCAGAGCACCTTTGCAAAACACTGTCTCGACCAGCAAAGGGTCTGAATGATACATCCAGTGGTCCCTGTGCCCTTCCCGGAATCCTTGTACGAGGGTGCTCTGCCGTAATCTATGCCTCGCTAGAGGCCACCCTCTTTCCAAAGAAGAGCACAAGGAGAAAAGGGAAAGTCGTGAAGGCGAAGAAAACGAACGTGTGCACAGCCGCCCATACCAAGAGCTTGCTGACGATAACAGCATCCAGATCCTGGTTGTCTGTTTGCCACCTCAGGTGGGCCCTATTGGGGGAATGTTTGCCCAGCGCGTGCCCGGCGCATGCCCGGCACGCCACCTTTGTGTTAAGTATCTTATCTCTATCCTCACCTTGGGAAGTGCCCCAAGTAGACCGCACTAGACCGCAAACCTTCCCTGCAAGGCACCTTGCATAAGCCAAAATATAAGAATTCAACAACACAAAATGTCATTCCCACCACTTCCAACCACCACCCTTGCCATCGTCATAAACTGGGTGCAAAGGATGGGCCAAATTCTTAGACACAGCGAGAAGGTACTCCAAATTATTAGGTGAGGTGGAGGCAAAAACAAGCGCGGGTGGGGAATGGAAAAAAAAGATGCTCGGCGCGCGCCCGGCGTGCTAACACTCCCCCATTGACCACAATGCGCTGAGCATTGGCTTTGCCTCATACTCCTTGCCAACTTGTGGCAGCAATGTTGATGTGGATCGCCTGTTCCCGCTGGTGAGTGAACTTGAGCCACATCTCTCTGTACATCATTGCGGGGATTCCTTTGGTGGCATGTAGATCGCCTGTGATGGGGCGCCCAGTGAGGGATGGGTGTGCTGCCCAATGTGGGACGTGTAACGTGTCTCAATCCATGTACAATGGTGGCACAATGACAAGGTTACCAGCTGTGCCTGTGCATCCTGGCACCCAAATGTGGCAGGTTTTGCACCACATAGTAGTGGCTCAAACTCACTTTGAATCCCCCATTCTGTCCATGGCTGATTGTTAATGACTTACACGAGGCATAGAAAGTGGCAAAGACGGTTTGGCACTCAGCAACCTACCGCCCCCAGTACATAGTCCCCAGTCTCAATCAGGTCAGGTGCCCTCGCCGTGCCAAGACAAGGCCGCCCTTGCAGGTGGATATGAACAGGGTGCATGCCCGGTACGGCACAATCCGCCATGGCCCCCCAATCACGTCAAACCCAATCCAAATGGCCCACACTCCACAGCACAACGCTGTGAGGGGCAGAAGCAAACCTCAGGCGCATGCCCCAGCCCCTCTTTCCTTGGGGCCTTGCATGCTGGACCACAGCGATGGCGGTCCCAAAAAAGACGTTGACACGACGATGGTCGTCACCCTCCGGAATCACTCCGGCAAACATTCACATTAGGTTGTCTGGATTGTCTTGATTGTCCATGCCGTCCCTCCTTCTGGCAAATTGTTCGAACGGCGCCAACACTTTTTGTGGGTCAAAAAGGAGCAGATGCTTTTCAATGGTGTTGCCGCAACAGAATACCTCTCAAGGTGGTCAACCGATCCTCCTGGCCATCGGGAGGGTTGTAGCTTGGGATCAGCCTATCTGCCCCCCGCCCCCGAAGGCCCCGTCTCGAGATCGCCAGGTGCCCGTTGGATACCGCACTGCAGCTGCAGCAAGCTGCATCAGAGCACCAAACATCAGCCGTTGTTGTTCATGTTGTCTTCTGCGTGCACACCGCCTCCTCGCACGAGGAATGGTTGCTGGATGTGTTACCCAGTGGAAGGGTTTTGTGTGCTGCAGTGGGGGAGGGGAACACATGCCCGCCCGCCCCCTCCACACCATTTGTCCGACACACACCGTTTGCTGTATGCTATGGGGGAGTGATGGGTCGTTGAAAGAAGGAGGGGGGGCAACCAGCAACCCTGGGGCAGCAAACACACACAGCGGTTCCAATATTACCGGCGGGTGGGCAGTCCCTGCACAGCTTCTACTTCTGAATACAACTGTCTCTTTCGGGGTGACTAAAAGAAAATGATGAACTTCCTGCAAATTGGCACTCAGAAGATCTGATCCTGTTGTACTTCATGAATGGGCGCCAAACATCATCCTGATCTTCCGCCCCTTTGTTCGCCTTTCTCTTTCTGAACACTGCGTCTACCTCCACCCATACGGTTGTAAGCCGTGCAAGCGAGGGAAGCAATTTTACTGGGTGACATCTAAGCAAAAAGTACAGACCGCATGCTGGCTGAAAGCTGCAAAAGGGGTCTGGGAATGCGCTATTGTGGACCAAGCGCCAGACCATTAAATGTTCATGCATCTATACATATGTCATTCTTGGTTTGTGTCATGGATCAGGCTGTAGCGACCGATTTTGATGGCCGGACCCTTGGAACGTGTTGTTCAGACCCCCCGCACTTGACTCAAGCCACTCTCCTCAAATGATTGGCGGGCGGTGCACTACAGGTCCCTCACTCTGAAAAGGTCGCAGTACACGAGGGGATTCATATTGCCTGTTGCATGCTGTATCTGTCCCTTTGCCTGTGGAATGATAGTCTGGTGTGAAAAATCGATGTCCCAGGATCTCTCCCGACCCCCAAAATACTCAGGCTTGTTCTCACCCCTTCAGCCTTGCGGGTCCCACAGCACCATGTGCCCTTGACTCTGTATGGCCTTGATTGGATAAAGCGTGTAGCCGGGCCCCTCATGCTGCGTGTCCGAGGTGGATGGCCACAGTGAACAGCAGTCCCCAGTCAGAAAGGGCCACACACTCTGATCCTGTGGCCAGGCACCATTGTTGACAATAAATACCCTCGGAACCTCATGGGTATCAGGCTGCAGACGCACAAACACGGACCCACGCAGACAGCCGCGCTCTTCAAACGCGACTCGTCCCTCCCTTCAGGCAAGCCCTACCCCTCCATCTAGATCGCCGGTGAACAGGAGCTGGTGCAGGCATGCGCATAGGTTCTGTGGAGCTCAGGGTAAGCAAATCACGAGGACACACAGGTGCATCGGCAGGTTTGTAGTGGCATGTAGGGGTGGCCCACCCATCCACACAATGGATGCCGCGATGAGTTCACAAAGAGTTTACTTATTGGGAATGGCACACTGCACTTTTGATGCAAAGCGCCTTGTGGCCTCCCACGATCCCCCCCCCCCATGTCCATCCCCCCCCCCCCAAGGGACGATAGTTCCTCCCCACCCCCGGGGGGGACGGACACCGCACAACAGTACCCTGAATTCTAGGATACCCAATGAAAATTTTTCTTCGGCACCTTCAGCGCCTGTGATTTCTTGTTGTTCATGGGCCAAAGGACGGTTCCCCCCCTGGGGGGGGGATGGACAAGGGGGTGCCTGTGGTGTTGAGGTTGACCACTGAGTGCCTTCATTGACAAATAATAATCGAAGTGCCTGCAGGTGTATGGCCTCTGCCACATTTGTGCGTGTGGGCCCCTGGTACCTCCAGACGTAATGCGGCCTTCTCGTGTGGGCAAATGACTGACCAGGGGTGAAACTTCATTGCCGTCTGAATCGAGTTCATAGCAGCATGCAAATAAAACGCCAGTGGGGTAGGCAAACCCACACACACCACAAATCGCATGCTCTGTGCAGTGATGACGTAAACCGACCACAAACGGTCAAATTGCAGACATGCCTTATGTCGTCCCGACCAGAGCACCCCAAACCACGAAGCCCAACTTATTTCGCGGGGTGCCACAGTAAATATCTGAAAGTCCGTACTCAGGTAGTGCCAGAGGCCTCCCAATCACTAAATCTGCAACAGCCCTCGATGCAAGTGCAAGAGGGGACTGTGTGAAAGAAGGAGGGAAGGCTTACCATGCTGAGTTCATCCACATTTGGTGCAAATTCTTTGAGTTGAAGCCAATCGACACTGCCTCCGTGTGGCTTCAAGGAGCATTTACTTAGACTCACTGATGGCTTGACGAGAGATACCTCCTGTTTGCAGAATGAGAACAGGAATGGCAAGGCTGCCAATGTCTCCCAAGGGCAACGCCAAAATGACATCTCTGGCACTTTTGAGTCCCTTGCAGCAACCATCCACGAATGATCTCCGTCAAGGGGCGAAAAAAAGGTGGATCCATGGGCTAATCATGCATATTGGTCGGGGGTTACCTGTATTTGGTGCAATGGGGTGGTTGGGCTGCAAATGTGTCGGCAGTCAGCGCTGGGACTTCCAAAACACTTGTTGGAGACGTGAGGTCAGGGCACGCTTCGCACCCCACTTTTGGAAACGCGCATCCGACGCATTACCTTCTGGAATGCGAGGGGGGCAGCTCTCAAACCATCTGCCCACTAGCCCACATCTCCCCCTCGTTTTTGCTCTGCCAGACAAGAGTTCAAATGCTCACAAAGCAATTTGTACATTAAAGCTGTTTGTATGTACACCCGAGGACCCTTCTCTTTCCAGGCTCTGAATGGGCTTGTACTCATTCAGCTGCTCCATTCGTAAATGGGCGTTTTCGCGGGAGGGGGGGGGGGTCGAATCCATCCATGAAACAGGTTTTCAACTTTTCGGTCGAACTGCTCACAATTGTTGTCACCTGGGGGGGGGGGGGGTTAACATCTCCAAGGAAAGGGCTATTCGGAAAGGTATGGGTCATGGGGGCTCCCAAGGCCACAGTGTGAGTACCGAAGGCGGACTTTTTTGAAGTTTTCAAGCTTTAGGCATGTTGCTGGCTGGGCTCCAGAGACAGTGCGGGCAAAGGGGCGCAGTGAAGTGGTGTAAAAGTGACCTGTGGCCCCTGTTTTTGATATTGCCAAGGCAGCAGGGAGTGCCAGTGTGAAGCCTCCAGGGAACGCTGACAGGCCAAAACCTCTGGCGCGTCAACGGGATGTCGAAGGGGGACATACCATGGTCATGTAGTGCTCAACCCAGTCAGCACACTCTGGCTTTCTGTACTTTTTAATATTGCCTTCCGGAATGCAACAAGGATCAGTATTTGGTCCCAGGTGAAGGTGTCAGGTATCAGGCGAAAGAATTGTGGCAACCATTGCCCCAGTCGGGGGGGCAGCACTTTCCGTTCAAACCAGGCTATTGCTTAAGGACCCCCGGGCGAGAGGGGGGGGGGGGGCGGTTGTTTGCTGGCCAGCCCCGGCCGACCCACCCACCCACCCGCCCACCCAAATCAGAAAAATCAGAGCAGCCTTAGCTTCAGGTTTTGAAATGGCTTTGGGCTTCCTATTCCTTGGCACAGAATTGTCATCAACAACATCTTTGGTGAAGTAAAGCTTGCCCTCAAACACATGGGCAGGGCCCCAAATCCCACGGCCCGCTTTGGCCCACACAATCTGCACTTCATCATCCTCCCCAGAATCTGAGCATGACGATGAATCATCTGAAGTGAGAAGCTCTCATAATCAGTGCCACTGTCATGATCAGAATCAGAATCAGAGTTGAGCTTTGCATTTGCCGGATGGTGCTCCGGGAAATCAATATCCTCCATTGGCCCAACTTCAGGACATTGGGGAAAATGGCTTTTCGCATGGAGGAGTGCAACGCATTATCAGAAATTGCACGCCGGCGTTCGGAAACCCACTTCCCAAATTGTGCATGTGAAGGGTGAAGAATTGCCTCAGTGTCTCTAAGTTTATTTGTTTTCTCAATCACCCATGGAGCAAAGAGTTCCTCCACCTCGATATTCATTTTTTTGGTCACCTCATGCTTGTCACATGCTTGAGCCCACATGGTACTATTAGGAGGGGACACATATAGTGGCGCACCCCTCTTGCGCATAAGTTTACAAACTGATGCGTGCATGTGTGATGGAGCTCCATCAACACAATATATACACTTCTTGTCAACAATAATCTGTTCCAATGTCTTGTCCATGATGAAAGTCATCACTTCTTCATTGGTTTCCCCCTTTTTGGCCACTACCGCAAGGACATGATGGTGTTCCCTATTCTTATCATCCCTGTTTAGGTAGTGTCCCTTCAACACAAAGCATGCACATCACTCAAGTGGGTTCTTCTCTTTCATTCTGCGGGGATCAGGGTCCATGCTCCTACCCAGGCAGGGCCATTGCATGTGCAGCCAGTCAAGCTACTTCTGGTAGACAAAGAGTACAAGCAATGGTACCGGCATTGGCTCAGGAGCCATGCAGACGTCGTTGCAGAGGCATGTGGTGGGTGGGCGGGGTGCAGTGCACATACACGGTCAGGTGGTAGGGTGGGTGGGTGGGGTCAAGTGCCAAGGGCCAGGTGTGTGTGTGGTGGGGCCATAAAGCAACGGATACAGAGCTCACATATGCCCCCGTGTCACAGGCATATGGTCATCGCCACAAACTTCAGTTCAATATTTGACCTTCTGCTTTGCAGTACACCTCAAACGTGGGCCGAATGTTGCCTTGAGCTCACCGCAGTCAGCGGCTATCGAATGTTTCTTGGCCCGTTAGGATAGGCCTACAAGCCTACACCCCCCAATTGGGTCGGTTAGGCAAGCATACCAAAATAACAAACGGCTCCACGGCAGGCCAACCGGGACCTAGGCTCGAACCCGTGTTCTGTGGCGTGTGTGTGCAGTGCATTTCCGGTTTGCTGCTTGGCCGTCACCAAGATAACCGTTTTCCCAACTGCCCGCTCCCGTTTCCCAGCTTACTTCCCCGGGGTTCGAACTGTCCGTTGGTTCATCTCTCAAACCGAAGCCCGGAGGCAGGGCCGGCCCCATCGCCTCCACGGGAGGCTCCGCCGGACCTGGCCTCCAACTCGAAGAGCACCGTGACATGTGTGCTCAGTGCATTTCAGGTATGCTCCTCCCTCTTGGTGTGTTTTCTGTTGTCCGTGGGGGGGGGGGGGGTCAAAATGTTTTTGCAAAACAAAGTGGCCGTCGGGAGGGAGTTATCTATGGACCGTGTCGCCAAACCCACCAATTACAAGCCCCCCAGGGTTCGAACCTACCCCTAGGGAACCCAGGGCTGGGTGGCTGTCCACTATAGTGCCACGACAATGTGCCCATTTTCCATACTTTTGTTCTCATACCTTCCGAGTGTCCTGTTAAGGTGTCCGGGACGTTCGGGGCTTCCCGATCATCCTTGGGGTTCGAACCCCCGACTGGAGGACTGACGTTGGGTGTTGTGCTACTGTGCTATTGTGCTATCTCTCTGTGTCTAGAGAGAGGGGCATGGGGGGAGTAGGGGACAACTTTTGTCTGTTTCCGTATTCTGGACCACTGACTTCTGTGGCGAAGTCCGACTGAGATTCCACCGTGGAGGATGGGGTTTGCATCACATCACTCTTGGTACTTATGGATCGCGCCCAAGCGAAGCACGGGAGAGGGAAGCTTGGGCCAGACTAGGCCTTCCCCCTTTCCCCAGCTGGGGGGCGAGGCGAGGGGGGTTGGTGCGCCTCTTTTTGTGGTGCTTTCTCGTGTCACCGACATCAGTGCTGTGATCGGTTCCCTTTGTCCATCCATACGGCTTGCTGTCATCAGAACTCGAAGTATCACACTGGGGTAAGCTTGTCGTTGTGGCTTCGTGGGATCCCTCTTCTGGCTCACTCATTTCAACCAAGCCCAGCGACAGCCATATGGCCCCGGGTGATCGTTTGGTGAGTTGTCTGTGCTGTCCTCCACCCCAATCATAGTGGTTTCTTGCACCGCATATATGATTTCCGGGTGCGGGGGCCGCTGCAGGACACAGTGCTGGTTCATGGGCTGTTTGTGTGTCTTCTGTTTGTCGTGAAAAGGCTGTGTGTGGCAGCGCCCACAGTGTGCTAAAACACATTCCTTCCACTGCCAGTATGTGTGCTGTATCATTTCCCTCTAACCCTGCATGCCCCGGCACATAGATCCACTTCAGCATTCTGCCTGGTCGTTCCATTTCCAATAACAGTTCTTCCCAGATTGAAATATTGCTGATCATCCCCCCCCCCTGCCGATCCACGACATTTCACGCCATGAGTGGACTTGTCCCTGTGCCCCCGAGATCAGATAATTCAAGTCCGACAAGATGGCCAGTTTATCTCCCGGTACCCTATTCAGAACCTGTACCCCCCCCCCCCCCCGAGCTCCGCTACGTTGTTGGTTTGCCAGAGGTCCGGCGGTAGCGGCTCCGATATGCTCATTTTTCCTGTTTGTGTGTCCTCTTGTGAGTAGATTCCAATCCCCCCCGCCCTGTATGTACTTCCCTTCCATAGTGGTTTGGACAATCCATCCACATATATCAACCTCCACCCATCCTCTGCCGCCGCCGCAACCTGCAGGCTTGCAAGTTCCACGGCTGATTGTGTTTTTGCCCTCTTGGAAGGAGATTCCTAGCAGTGCACTGTGACCGCTGGTTCTGTGCCATGTCTCACCTCCTGCATCACGCTGTGTCTCTTGGAGCCCTCCATGGGGGGTGGGGCTTGCCACAGTCCCCTTGGGTGCTTTAGACTGTCATGGCTGGAGAGCCTTAGTCGCTCTATCCAGTCCCGCCATTTGGGTCAAGTGCCGAGGGCCAGGTGTGTGTGTGGTGGGGGGAGGGGGGGCGGGGGGGCTCCATTATGTGTCACATACAATCAACTGAAAAACGGGGTCGGTATCCTGAACGATAGTTTATATCCATAAAGCAAGGTTGTAGTGGTTTTCAATCTTACCACCGGGCTGTCCCTTCCACACGAGGACGGGCTTCACCCCAACAACATCAGTCAACTTAAGGCAAGCATCACCGTCATCATCAACACCATGCTTGAATTGTCCAAAGGGCCCAGTTTCACCGGCCATTTGGCCACCGGGGGAACTTTGGGTGCTCCCAAGTTGTACTTCCTTGGTTGTGGTCAAGGTAATATGGGGTGCCTTCAGCAGCGGTGGCAAGCTCCCAGCCAAAAAGCAAAGGACCTTGGGGGGGGGGGGGGGCAAGCAGGTCTCAAAGCGCTCTACACATGCACGTCCTGGTATGCATATGCAGCAATGTCTGGCAATTCCACAAGATCATTGGTATGATACACGTGTGCTACCATACAATTGTCTGCGCCTGATGGCCTTTGTTTTGTGAACACCATAGTGTTTGTATGCTACAAGACAGGAAAAGGCACCCTAATGCAACCATCATTCACCCAAGTCACCTTGCGTGTGCTGGCACTCCTTGGCCAAGTAACCTCAACTAAGACTGTGTGCTTCAGGGGAGGAGTGTGGGGGGTGGGTGTACCTCGGTGGGTACCAATGCGGCCTACGTGCTTCAAAGCGAATTGGCTGTGTGTGAGGGGGCCGGAGGCTCAGCCTCTGCTTGACATGTGACCAGACAGTGACACTGGCTTGCTGAGAGTTGGGAGCTTGTAAGATGGTTTGTGGGCCTCGCACTGCAGCGGCTGTGCAGCCGGCTGCTGCCCCGAAGATGCCGGTTCGAATCCCCCAAGGGGACGAGGAGGAGATGCGGCTCCCGTCGGCCAGCGGTACCGGTGACGGGGGGCACTACTGCAGGTGTGTTGTGCCTGGTGCCTTGTTTTTGCTATGTGAGATGATCTTTTGGACTGGTGACAATACCTGTGACATCTGGATTGGACATAAGAAAAACTACGAGGACGAGACACGCCACCCATCCACCGGCGGCACCAATGGTGGAGGGGGATGTTGAAGGGGGCGGTGGCGGGGACCTCGCCAACGGGCCGCTGAATGGACGGACGAACCGGAGTTCGAACCCCCGACGACGACGAGCGCCACCCATGGCGCATACCACTAGACCGTCCATGCCTCTTATGCTACTTGGTGTAAAAATGGTTCAAACCTGACAAGACATTACCTTAAGGGAGGGGCGCTGCACTCACTAGTCCAAATCTGTCACCAGCGTGTGGCAGCCAGAGGAATAAGAGACCCGTGGGCTGTTCAAGTAGGATCGTGTGCTCAGGTCTGTGCTGGGTGTGTTCAGCCTACGACGCTGTCTCGGCCGGGCCGGGTTTTCCAACTCCACAAGCCCCAGGCTTTCCCAAGTGTTCTGTGGGTCATCCACAATGTCGGAATCGTGCAAGCTTGTAGTTGACGCTATGTCAGAAGAATTTGTGCCGATAATGCCATGTGAATCACCTTGACTAACGGATGTGGTTGAGCTACAGGCTGAGACGCCGCCCGAGCCCTTCACAGGAGGATGTGTTTGAATTCAGACTGACTGTACGGGATGATAACTGTTCCTGTGAGCTAGCCAGTGAGTTCTGTGAATCTGAAAAATTGAGTCGTCTGGAAATCCCCGGCTACTCATGATCATTGCGCTCATGCGCGATATTCCCGCATAGGGAGGGGGTGTCTCTTGAGGGGGTGATGACATCGTGAAGTTCAAAGGAGCGTGGGACCGCTGGGCCCTTCTCGGGGTGGGGGTTGAGGGTAGCTCTAAGCTGACAACTGGCCTATCTGGCAAGGACAAAACATGATAAAGAGGTGAGCTTACCCTGCCCTCCTCCGCCAAGACATCTGCCCTTTCGTTACCCGGGATGTCGGTGTGACTGGGGAACTTGTGTGACTTGTGACACCCGTAGCCACTTAACCGTGGCCGAGACTTTGTCTACTAGGTCGAGGACTCTTATCCAAAAATCAACATTGCACACTGGTCCTGACTGTTCAACCCATCCCGCGGTGCGCCACCTGAATGCAGAACCACGCAGGCCGTCATATACATACTGCGAGTCCATGAAAACAGCCGGGCGAACTGTTTGTAACAGAAAATGTTCCAAGACAGTGATCATTGCCAAAAATTCAGCTCTATTGTTGGTTTGGGCCGAGTTGGGGGGTGGGACCCCCTTGGCCTCCCAGGCCCCCATCACAACACACCCATACCCGGCTACCCACCCAACCTTAGGGTGTTGTTTGGCAGAGCCGTCTGTGAAAGCCAATATCCATCCCTCATGCTCAAGTTCAGCTAAGATATGCTTGGCCTCGATGGCAAGCTGTTGCTTGCGATCTTGTACCTTCTGTTTTTTGACTGCTCTGGCGGACTACAAGGAGGTGTCATCATAAGTGGCATTTATGGCTACCCCTGGTAGTATTCCAGATTGGGCTAGTGTGGCCACAACATCATGAAACTGCGCTAAGGGGGCACTGAGGGACTGTAAGGGTTCCCAGAGGATGAGTTGGTAGAGGACCCTTATCCACTGAGCCAGAAAGTGCTCAAGGGAAGGGGCAGAGAATCCATTTTTGCTTGATTGCGAAGCGACCAGTGGGCCGCCTGGGCCAGGCGGCCCACTTAGCGATACCCTGTGGGCGCGAAAATGAGTGCTTGAGGGGCAACGCCCTCACCGCGTAGCTAATGCCCTCTACATACGAGGGACCCCAACAGTAATCAATGGTATCCCACGCCATGGCATGAAACCTGCAGTGAAACAATGCATGCTCTACCGCTTGTAGGTTAGCACAGATTGGACACCATGGGAATTTAGTCCAGTTTTGGAGTCGCTCCCCCACTTTGAGCTTTGCCTAAAGAGCTGGATAGGCGAAATCTTTGAGAAAGGGAGGGAGCCGCGAGGCCAAGAAAGGTTTCCAGACAGAACTAGGTTGTCTCCGGGGCACATAAGACATAAGACATAAGGCACATAAAACAATTTTTTCAGAGAGGCAGATTTACCCCAGCTCTCCACCCAAACCGATGGTATGGACCGGTTTGTGGGCATCAACTAGCGGAACTGTTTGATAGACGAGGTGTACACCTCACGCCAAGTGATGCCGATTTTGGGCAGCAGGCCTTGACGAGGGCAGAAGTCTGTATCAAACAAGTCTGATATGCACATGACCCCTATACGAATTAACGCAGGGCAGTAGTAAGTGAGATTGTCTAAATTGCGGAAAATAGCAGAGTGCCACAGTGGAAGTTCCGTGATGTTTGCCCCTTCCGGTGCACCATCGATGAGATAATGTCTGGCTTGTGAATATGACTTTAAGGATTGAGCCAGAAGGCCATTGTAGAATATGGGATCGGACCTAGCTGCAGAAAAGGCAGGGACCTCAGGTGCCATGAAACACCGAGTTTGGTAGCCCATGCTCGAAATTTTAATCGCACAAAGCTCGGCATGGGCTTGGGGGGGGGGGGCTGGCACGAACCGGGGCGGAACCACCATGGGTTGGTGAACACCCTCGTGTTGGTGAGGCCTCCGAACCTGCCTTTGATGGCGATGGGGATGGGCTGTGGATTGGGAAGAGGACACGGTCAAAAGGGGCATGATGCTTAATCTCATGCCCATTCTTGATGTATTTGAGATGAAGGAAACCATCCCTACGAGTAGAACCAGTGAGTATAGTGGCAGGCGCGTGCTCACCGGTGGACCGGATGTATGTGGCAGCCAAGCCAGGAGTAACGACATCAGTCATGGCTGAAAATCACATCAAAACAAACAATAGTGGTTTGTAGTACCAAACATAATGTTGTTATGAGCAGGAGGACTCCTCCCAAACATGACACAGCCCCTGTTTCCCTCTACAGTCGGCACAGAATCACGTTCCACTAAGTTTTTGACCACAAAAACTGTTGTCAGAAAAACGATGGTCACACTGGGTGCCGGTGCTTAGACAAGGCTTCCGCAAGGGGGGTACACAAACTTTTCTTGGCCTTTGGGGGAATCTTTGCACTGCGTGCACTGCGCGCTACTTTTAGACTATGTTCCCCCCGAAGAGCCCCCAAGCACACCCCTTGGAAACGCCCTTAGAATTAGGTGACCCAAACTGCCCTGACTCAAAAAAAGTGCAAACTACCTTCCCTTCATATAACACACATCATGCACAACTGGAAAAGCCATGAACAGGCCTGGGTTGCACCATTTTTAGCGATGGAGGTTGGGTTGGGGCAAACTTGCATGTAACCTGATCCATGAATGCCCTTTCCCTTACGTACATGGTACTCACACGAGCCTTAATCGCGTCCTTGTATCGGAGAATCGGACTTGCTTCAATACTTTCACTTCCCAATGGAATCTTTGGCCATCCGATGCATGCTTGTCCCCCTGAGTGGAAATGGCTCTTCGCCACTCTGCAGAGATATAATGTAAAGCATAAACACAATCAAGGCAAGAGAGTCGCAAACGGCATTGCGTGTAGTAAAGAGGGCGAAAATGCTACGTCACCCCTGCATTCTCGGGGATCCCCAAACAAAGGGGGACAAAATCAGAAGACAAGACCTCCGCTAGGGGTCACCATGATGCCCCTAGGGGCCCCTAGTATCTCAAAGTATGGGTCTCTAGTACGGCCACACGTTGGATAGTTGGATAGTTGCAGTGCGCGCGCACTGCGCTTAAGGCTCCCCCTCTGTCCCACCCACCCACCCACCTAGGGGGGGGGGGGGGGTTCTCCTTAAGCAATAGCCTGGTTCAAACCATTTGCCCCTAGTCCCTCCCACCCCCCATCCTGAACCTCATATGCCTTGCCGAAGGTTGCTTGAACACCTCCCGCCCGCTCCCATGCCCTGGGGTGTGGCAGTGCACCCCAATGGTACTGCACCCCAATCATGGTTTGCATAGATTGCATAGATGAGGACATCAAACACACCTTGTTACACAACATCATCTGCTTGACACACGCACTAATGGCCCTCGCCGCCGTTTGCTCCCTCCCTTTGAAGTACTCGCGCACTATCTCAAGGCTGCTCCTAGGCTTGTGCAGCTGTTGCCTTGTCAATGCACATGCAGACATATATTGGGCGACCAGGTGATTGGTAAAGGGCTTCTTGGACTTGCTGCAGCGTTCGCATACCAAGACCTGTGGACATAATGCAATACAAGTGCCCAACCCATCACCATCACCCCATAAACGTGCCCTTGTGGCTGTTCCGTGTCAAAATACTCTGTGTGCCTGATCGTCCAGTTGTATATTGTTGGATACTGCGTCACCCGCACAACTCGCACGTTTGTGGTTTGTGTAACAATACCTGAGCGGTTGTGCACCAACGCCACATGTGCTGAGATGGTTGGAATCAATACCACCACTTGTTGTAAGCAACTAAACGGGGACGGTGACACATGGGCAGTGTGACATTTTGAAAGTACTGATTACATACTTAGCAGCTCACCTAGATGGAAAAGCAAATAACGTGTGATGGCTGGCAGTAGGCAGTGGGGTGCGAAGTAAGTTGCCGAGAGAGTTGCGCAGAAGTGTGCGGAACCGGTAGTTGGACTCGTCACCTCGTTATGCTGTGGCCCAGGAGGTGATCATTTGTGGGGAGGATTCCACGAATCGTGGAAGGAGGATCCAAATCAAGGCCCCCCCCTTGTCCTAACACGGGCCAGGTTCTGGTGCAGGGGGCACAGTGCGGAAAACACGGGGTCGCCGTGTTTGAACAAGCCCATGTTACCTGCGGCACATACCACTAGACACATGTTGCAGACGTCAGCCAACCATCCCCTCAAAACATGACAATACAAAGCAACAGGCGAGCATACAACCCAGAAAACACCAGAGCATATGGAACTGCACCTACACTTTGACACCCATGTTGACCCTTCCTGCAGCCTGCACAAAGCTATAAACCACATTCTCTATTGGGTTGGACCCACACCAACTGAAAAAAGCCCAAAAGCGCGAAAACACGTGGTCGCTGTGTTTGGACAATCCCGTGCCGGACAAGGGGGGGGGCTGACTGAACCAACTACCCCTCAAACAAGCGCTTGCCAACGTCGTGCCCCACTCAGAAAAGCATTGGACCACACCTCAGAGTGGCTGCGCACTATTAACCCGCGGCCACCTAAGCCACGGACACTTTGTCGCAAAAGGTGTCTTGCCAAATTTAACGAAACTCCGAGCGACGGCGAGCCACGGCTTGGTGCGTTTGACCCACCCGGCCGTTCATTGGCTTGGCTGGCCGGCTCGGTTGAGAGGGGCTGGAAACCGGCGTCCGCACAAGGCCAAACCTAGCCATGGCCAACTCACCGGCCGCCTGCGGATTGATGGTGGCTAGGCTAGAACCCCAAGGCCCCCAAACACCCCCAATAACCAACTTGGTGTGAGAGATAGGGTTTTGCTGACTATTAACACGCAATCTTTTGATTCTGTTGCCCATCGAAATTCGGCGATTGCACTCGCGACCGAGCCCACGCAAACGCTTTGACGCCAATTGGGCGAATGGGGTTCGCATGCTCCACACCCTCACCATGAGCCAGCCTTGCAAACATATTGACAAACTACATACTTTTTTGATCTCCTTTGGGATGCTTTCCGCCGATGGCATCATCTCTCAAGGAGCAAAGTTGAACAATTGCCATGCAAACTGATACAAGGACGGGTTGGGCGACTGAATGGTATCGTTGAAATGGCGAAGCGGTATTGTGGAGGTTGTGGAAGAAAACCCCCCTTGAATTACTTCGCAAAACTCTCAAAAAACAATTAGCGACAAAGTGAACAGGGAATCTCCTCAATGCCAATGGCAAGGTTCCGTCTATGTGATGAAGGACGCATCGGATTGTGCTTTTACCACAACGAAACATGGACAATTGGGTCACTTAGGTGGACACGCCACGTCACATAACCTAACCCATCTAGTTGCAGTTCTCCCGTCCAGGGCGTTTTAGCTTGAGCTCCAGAAGGCAAAGGCACGGCGATAGTGCAGCGGCACAAATAGAGTCAAGTGGAAAGACTCCCTGTGCCTCACACATTCTTGATACTCTGAGCTTCAAAGCTGTACTGTGTTGTGCTGCTGCCTCGTGCAGTCCCCTTCTTCTAGCACAACGTGTCATGTTGCATTGATCTTAGCACAAAAGTGGCGTCTTCAGACTCTGCACCTCACACCTAACAAAATCAGCATGCATGCACATCCAAAACATGTGCGTTCACATACACGATCGAGCAAGCAGGCACAAACGAAAGCAGATTCGATAGTTCCACCATTACATGGCAGTGCACTGGTGGGGGAGAGAACGAACACACAATAAGACTTTTTTAGGCAATAGGCACAACGTATCACACCAGTTGTTCCAAGAATGCCCTCCATGGGCGATCAGCCACCATAAAAAACGAGTGAGCAGGTTTGTCCTCTATGAACCCTAGGGCCTCTTGTCCTTTACATCTCTCTTCATCTGCTGCATGTTAGCCAGTCTGGTCCGCGGTGCATCTGGACACATGCATAACGCAGGTCATCCCAGGCCTTCAAATGATGATCCCAGGCCGTTAAATGGTGAGCGCAAAGTTTTAAAGGGTGAGCCGAGGTCTTTAAATGGTGAGCCCAGGCCTTTAAAGGGTGAGCCCACACCTTTAGATGGTGATCCCAAGCCTTCAAATGGTGAGTCCGGGCCTTGAAATCGTGAGCCCATGGCCTTTAAATGGTGATCCCAGGCCTTTGAATCCTGAGCCCAGGCATTTAAATGGTGATCTTAGGCCTTCAAATGGTGAGCCAAGGACTGTAAATCGTGAGCCTAGGCCTTTAAATGGTGATCCCAGGCCTTTGAATGGTGATCCCAGGCCTTTGAATGGTGAGCCCCAACCTTTAAATTGTGAACCCAAGCCTTTAAATGGTGAGCAGAGGCATTGGGGGAATCTTTGCATTGCGCGCGCACTGCGCGCTGCACTGCGCGCTACTTTTAGACTATGTTCCCCCCGAAGAGCCCCCAAGCACACCCCTTGGAAACGCCCTTAGAATTAGGTGACCCAAACTGCCCCAGCTCAAGAAAGTTGCAAACTACCTTCCCTTCACATAACACACATCATGCACAACTGGGAAAGCCATGAACAGCGCATTGGTCGCCACCCTCAAGAACACAGAACTGTCGTTCTGTTCCATTGTCTACTAAGTACACATGGACTCCATCTTGCATTGGCGATTTACCACCCGTAGTGCATCTTGGTAGTACTCCAAGTGGATGAGCCCATCTCCCGCCATCCCAACCACCGTGGCACGAACTCGCACGCTGTTGGAGCGGGTGTAGAACACCCGATCGCCAAGACTCAAATCCATGAAGAAAGTGTTTCTAAGAAAGGAGGAGGGGGGTATGAAGTCCTGTAGCATATGTGCAAGCACGATAGATCAATGTGTGCACCTGAGCATTGCGCCTTGCCATGCCTTGACACAACCATGCTACGCCTTGCCATGCCTTGACACAACCATGCTACGCCTTGCCATGCCTTGACCCAAACGTGCTACACCTTGCAAAACCTCCGCTAGGGGTCACCATGATGCCCCTAGGGGCCCCTAGTATCTCAAAGTATGGGTCTCTAGTACGGCCAGACGCCCAAATAGTTGCACTGCGCGCGCACTGCGCTTGAGGCTCCCCCATTTAAATGGTGATCCCAGGCCTTTAAATGGTGAGCCCCGACCTTTAAATTGTGAGCCTAGGCCTTTAAATGGTGAGACGAGGCCTTTAAACGGTGAGCCGGGGCCTTTGAATGGTGATCCCAAGCCTTTGAATGGTGAGCCCAGGCTTTTACATGGTGAGCCCGTGGCCACGAAAGGTGATCCCAGGCCTTTAAATGATGACTCCATGCCTTTGAATCCTGAGGCCAGGCCTTTTAATGGTGAGCCCAAGCCTTTAATTGGTGAGGATAGGCCTTTAAATGGTGAGTGAGCCCAAGGCCTGGTAAAAAAAAAAAATCTATCAAATATCTATCTATCAACGAGTGTCGCAGAACACTGATAGGAGTCCATAATCCACGCCTGGTACTCATATTATTTCAGTGACTATTCAGGACACAAACATCCATCGATACTATCAAGGCATCCATGTCAATACAGAGCTAAAGCATGTCAGAAACTTCAATCCAAAGTTGCTTCGGAAAACTAGTTTAACCAACATCCTAAATTGTGTCAAAGACACGTATCACCCACTCAGCGAAATGCATGCAACGCCCAAGCTACCAAATAAATGCAGTAAACACAGTGCTATGTAATAGTAACACAAGACTGTAGCACAAGGCAGTTCAATGAAAGCAGCACACAAGCTGCCACAAGGTCCCCACCGCTTCAGAGCGGGGGGCGGAATCGGAGGTGGCCCACAATTGGGCACGGTGGCTACATAACCCCTGCCGCCTGCGGGGTCCCCACCGCTTCAGAGCGGGGGGCAGAATCACAAGTGGCCCACAAGTGGGCAAGGTGGCTACATAACCCCTGCCGCCTGCGGGGTCCCCACCGCTTCAGAGCGGGGGGCGGAATCACAAGTGGCCCACAAGTGGGCAAGGTGGCTACATAACCCCTGCCGCCTGTGGGGTCCCCACCGCTTCAGAGCGGGGGGCAGAATCACAAGTGGCCCACAATTGGGCAAGGTGGCTACATAACCCCTGCCGCCTGGGGGGTCCCCACCGCTTCAGAGCGGGGGGCGGAATCACAAGTGGCCCACAAGTGGGCAAGGTGGCTACATAACCCCTGCCGCCTGCGGGGTCCCCACCGCTTCAGAGCGGGGGGCAGAATCACAAGTGGCCCACAAGTGGGCAAGGTGGCTACATAACCCCTGCCGCCTGCGGGGTCCCCACCGCTTCAAAGCGGGGGGCGGGATCACAAGTGGCCCACAAGTGGGCAAGGTGGCTACATAACCCCTGCCGCCTGCGGGGTCCCCACCGCTTCAGAGCGGGGGGCAGAATCACAAGTGGCCCACAAGTGGGCAAGGTGGCTACATAACCCCTGCCGCCTGCGGGGTCCCCACCGCTTCAGAGCGGGGGGCAGAATCACAAGTGGCCCACAAGTGGGCAAGGTGGCTACATAACCCCTGCCGCCTGCGGGGTCCCCACCGCTTCAGAGCGGGGGGCGGAATCACAAGTGGCCCACAAGTGGGCAAGGTGGCTACATAACCCCTGCCGCCTGCGGGGTCCCAACCGCTTCAAAGCGGGGGGCAGAATCACAAGTGGCCCACAAGTGGGCAAGGTGGCTACATAACCCCTGCCGCCTGCGGGGTCCCCACCGCTTTAGAGCGGGGGGCAGAATCACAAGTGGCCCACAAGTGGGCAAGGTGGCTACATAACCCCTGCCGCCTGCGGGGTCCCAACCGCTTCAGAGCGGGGGGCGGAATCACAAGTGGCCCACAAGTGGGCAAGGTGGCTACATAACCCTTGCCGCCTGCGGGGTCCCCACCGATCCAGAGCGGGGGGCGGAATCACAAGTGGCCCACAAGTGGGCAAGGTGGCTACATAGCCCCGCCCGCCTAGGGGGTCCCCACCGCTTCAGAGCGGGGGGCAGAATCACAAGTGGCCCAACGGGGCAAGGTGGCTACATAACCCCTGCCGCCTGCGGGGTCCCCACCGCTTCAAAGCGGGGGGCGGAATCACAAGTGGCCCACAAGTGGGCAAGGTGGCTACATAACCCCTGCCGCCTGCGGGGTCCCCACCGCTTCAGAGCGGGGGGCCGAATCACAAGTGGCCCACAAGTGGGCAAGGTGGCTACATAACCCCTGCCGCTTGCGGGGTCCCCACCGCTTCAGAGCGGGGGGCGGAATCACAAGTGGCCCACAAGTGGGCAAGGTGGCTACATAACCCCTGCCGCCTGCGGGGTCCCCACCGCTTCAGAGCGGGGGGCGGAATCACAAGTGGTCCACAAGTGGGCAAGGTGGCTACATAACCCCTGCCGCCTGCGGGGTCCCCACCGCTTCAGAGCGGGGGGCGGAATCACAAGTGGCCCACAAGTGGGCAAGGTGGCTACATAACCCCTGCCGCCTGCGGGGTCCCCACCGCTTCAGAGCGGGGGGCGGAATCACAAGTGGCCCACAAGTGGGCAAGGTGGCTGCATAACCCCTGCCGCCTGGGGGGTCCCCACCGCTTCAAAGCGGGGGGCGGGATCACAAGTGGCCCACCAGTGGGCAA
The DNA here is from genome assembly GCA_964036045.1 of Eutreptiella sp. 'Long Island Sound 2002'. Classification (NCBI taxonomy): domain Eukaryota; phylum Euglenozoa; class Euglenophyceae; order Eutreptiales; family Eutreptiaceae; genus Eutreptiella; species Eutreptiella sp. 'Long Island Sound 2002'. Next base: position 12,088,124 of record OZ038381.1, read on the forward strand.
GGTGGCTACATAACCCCTGCCGCCTAGGGGGTCCCCACCGCTTCAGAGCGGGGGGCAGAATCACAAGTGGCCCAACGGGGCAAGGTGGCTACATAACCCCTGCCGCCTGCGGGGTCCCCACCGCTTCAAAGCGGGGGGCGGAATCACAAGTGGCCCACAAGTGGGCAAGGTGGCTACATAACCCCTGCCGCCTGCGGGGTCCCCACCGCTTCAGAGCGGGGGGCCGAATCACAAGTGGCCCACAAGTGGGCAAGGTGGCTACATAACCCCTGCCGCTTGCGGGGTCCCCACCGCTTCAGAGCGGGGGGCGGAATCACAAGTGGCCCACAAGTGGGCAAGGTGGCTACATAACCCCTGCCGCCTGCGGGGTCCCCACCGCTTCAGAGCGGGGGGCGGAATCACAAGTGGCCCACAAGTGGGCAAGGTGGCTACATAACCCCTGCCGCCTAGGGGGTCCCAATCGCTTCAGAGCGGGGGGCAGAATCACAAGTGGCCCACAAGTGGGCAAGGTGGCTACATAACCCCTGCCGCCTAGGGGGTCCCCACCGCTTCAGAGCGGGGGGCGGAATCACAAGTGGCCCACCAGTGGGCAAGGTGGCTACATAACCCCTGCCGCCTGCGGGGTCCCAACCGCTTCAAAGCGGGGGGCGGAATCACAAGTGGCCCACAAGTGGGCAAGGTGGCTACATAACCCCTGCCGCCTGCGGGGTCCCCACCGCTTCAGAGCGGGGGGCGGAATCACAAGTGGCCCACAAGTGGGCAAGGTGGCTACATAACCCCTGCCGCCTAGGGGGTCCCAACCGCTTCAGAGCGGGGGGCGGAACACACATGTGGCCCACAAGTGGGCAAGGTGGCTACATAACCCCTGCCGCCTGCGGGGTCCCAATCGCTTCAAAGCGGGGGGCTGAATCACAAGTGGCCCACAAGTGGGCAAGGTGGCTACATAACCCCTGCCGCCTGCGGGGTCCCCACCGCTTCAGAGCGGGGGGCGGAATCACAAGTGGCCCACAAGTGGGCAAGGTGGCTACATAACCCCTGCCGCCTGCGGGGTCCCAACCGCTTCAGAGCGGGGGGCAGAATCACAAGTGGCCCACAAGTGGGCAAGGTGGCTACATAACCCCTGCCGCCTGCGGGGTCCCCACCGCTTCAGAGCGGGGGGCGGAATCACAAGTGGCCCACAAGTGGGCAAGGTGGCTACATAACCCCTGCCGCCTAGGGGGTCCCCACCGCTTCAGAGCGGGGGGCGGAATCACAAGTGGCCCACCAGTGGGCAAGGTGGCTACATAACCCCTGCCGCCTGCGGGGTCCCAACCGCTTCAAAGCGGGGGGCGGAATCACAAGTGGCCCACAAGTGGGCAAGGTGGCTACATAACCCCTGCCGCCTGCGGGGTCCCCACCGCTTCAGAGCGGGGGGCGGAATCACAAGTGGCCCACAAGTGGGCAAGGTGGCTACATAACCCCTGCCGCCTGCGGGGTCCCCAGCCACTTCAAAGCGGGGGGCAGAAACACAAGTGGCCCACAAGTGGGCAAGGTGGCTACATAACCCCTGCCGCCTAGGGGGTCCCAACCGCTTCAGAGCGGGGGGCGGAATCACAAGTGGCCCACAATTGGGCAAGGTGGCTACATAACCCCTGCCGCCTGCGGGGTCCCCACCGCTTCAGAGCGCGGGGCGGAATCACAAGTGGCCCACAAGTGGGCAAGGTGGCTACATAACCCCTGCCGCCTGCGGGGTCCCCACCGCTTCAAAGCGGGGGGCGGAATCACAAGTGGCCCACAAGTGGGCAAGGTGGCTACATAACCCCTGCCGCCTGCGGGGTCCCCACCGCTTCAGAGCGGGGGGCAGAATCACAAGTGGCCCACAAGTGGGCAAGGTGGCTACATAACCCCTGCCGCCTGTGGGGTCCCCACCGCTTCAGAGCGGGGGGCGGAATCACAAGTGGCCCACAAGTGGGCAAGGTTGCTACATAACCCCTGCCGCCTAGGGGGTCCCAATCGCTTCAGAGCGGGGGGCAGAATCACAAGTGGCCCACAAGTGGGCAAGGTGGCTACATAACCCCTGCCGCCTGCGGGGTCCCCACCGCTTCAGAGCGGGGGGCAGAATCACAAGTGGCCCACAAGTGGGCAAGGTGGCTACATAACCCCTGCCGCCTGCGGGGTCCCCACCGCTTCAGAGCGGGGGGCGGAATCACAAGTGGCCCACAAGTGGGCAAGGTGGCTACATAACCCCTGCCGCCTAGGGGGTCCCAATCGCTTCAAAGCGGGGGGCAGAATCACAAGTGGCCCACAAGTGGGCAAGGTGGCTACATAACCCCTGCCGCCTAGGGGGTCCCCACCGCTTCAGAGCGGGGGGCGGAATCACAAGTGGCCCACAAGTGGGCAAGGTGGCTACATAACCCCTGCCGCCTGCGGGGTCCCAATCGCTTCAAAGCGGGGGGCGGAATCACAAGTGGCCCACAAGTGGGCAAGGTGGCTACATAACCCCTGCCGCCTGCGGGGTCCCCACCGCTTCAGAGCGGGGGGCGGAATCACAAGTGGCCCACAAGTGGGCAAGGTGGCTACATAACCCCTGCCGCCTGCGGGGTCCCCAGCCACTTCAAAGCGGGGGGCAGAAACACAAGTGGCCCACAAGTGGGCAAGGTGGCTACATAACCCCTGCCGCCTAGGGGGTCCCAACCGCTTCAGAGCGGGGGGCGGAATCACAAGTGGCCCACAATTGGGCAAGGTGGCTACATAACCCCTGCCGCCTGCGGGGTCCCCACCGCTTCAGAGCGGGGGGCGGAATCACAAGTGGCCCACAAGTGGGCAAGGTGGCTACATAACCCCTGCCGCCTGCGGGGTCCCCACCGCTTCAGAGCGGGGGGCAGAATCACAAGTGGCCCACAAGTGGGCAAGGTGGCTACATAACCCCTGCCGCCTGCGGGGTCCCAATCGCTTCAAAGCGGGGGGCGGAATCACAAGTGGCCCACAAGTGGGCAAGGTGGCTACATAACCCCTGCCGCTTGCGGGGTCCCCACCGCTTCAGAGCGGGGGGCGGAATCACAAGTGGCCCACAAGTGGGCAAGGTGGCTACATAACCCCTGCCGCCTGCGGGGTCCCAACCGCTTCAGAGCGGGGGGCAGAATCACAAGTGGCCCACAAGTGGGCAAGGTGGCTACATAACCCCTGCCGCCTAGGGGGTCCCAATCGCTTCAGAGCGGGGGGCAGAAACACAAACGGCCCACAAGTGGGCAAGGTGGCTACATAACCCCTGCCGCCTAGGGGGTCCCAACCGCTTCAGAGCGGGGGGCAGAATCACAAGTGGCCCACAAGTGGGCAAGGTGGCTACATAACCCCTGCCGCCTGCGGGGTCCCCACCGCTTCAGAGCGGGGGGCGGAATCACAAGTGGCCCACAAGTGGGCAAGGTGGCTACATAACCCCTGCCGCCTGCGGGGTCCCCACCGCTTCAGAGCGGGGGGCGGAATCACAAGTGGCCCACAAGTGGGCAAGGTGGCTACATAACCCCTGCCGCCTAGGGGGTCCCAATCGCTTCAGAGCGGGGGGCAGAATCACAAGTGGCCCACAAGTGGGCAAGGTGGCTACATAACCCCTGCCGCCTAGGGGGTCCCCACCGCTTCAGAGCGGGGGGCGGAATCACAAGTGGCCCACCAGTGGGCAATGTGGCTACATAACCCTTGCCGCCTGCGGGGTCCCAATCGCTTCAAAGCGGGGGGCGGAATCACAAGTGGCCCACAAGTGGGCAAGGTGGCTACATAACCCCTGCCGCCTGCGGGGTCCCCACCGCTTCAGAGCGGGGGGCGGAATCACAAGTGGCCCACAAGTGGGCAAGGTGGCTACATAACCCCTGCCGCCTGCGGGGTCCCCAGCCAGTTCGAAGCGGGGGGCAGAAACACAAGTGGCCCACAAGTGGGCAAGGTGGCTACATAACCCCTGCCGCCTAGGGGGTCCCAACCGCTTCAGAGCGGGGGGCGGAATCACAAGTGGCCCACAATTGGGCAAGGTGGCTACATAACCCCTGCCGCCTGCGGGGTCCCCACCGCTTCAGAGCGGGGGGCGGAATCACAAGTGGCCCACAAGTGGGCAAGGTGGCTACATAACCCCTGCCGCCTGCGGGGTCCCCACCGCTTCAAAGCGGGGGGCGGAATCACAAGTGGCCCACAAGTGGGCAAGGTGGCTACATAACCCCTGCCGCCTGCGGGGTCCCCACCGCTTCAGAGCGGGGGGCAGAATCACAAGTGGCCCACAAGTGGGCAAGGTGGCTACATAACCCCTGCCGCCTGCGGGGTCCCCACCGCTTCAGAGCGGGGGGCGGAATCACAAGTGGCCCACAAGTGGGCAAGGTGGCTACATAACCCCTGCCGCCTGCGGGGTCCCCACCGCTTCAGAGCGGGGGGCGGAATCACAAGTGGCCCACAATTGGGCAAGGTGGCTACATAACCCCTGCCGCCTGCGGGGTCCCCACCGCTTCAGAGCGGGGGGCGGAATCACAAGTGGCCCACAAGTGGGCAAGGTGGCTACATAACCCCTGCCGCCTGCGGGGTCCCCAGCCAGTTCGAAGCGGGGGGCAGAAACACAAGTGGCCCACAAGTGGGCAAGGTGGCTACATAACCCCTGCCGCCTAGGGGGTCCCAACCGCTTCAGAGCGGGGGGCGGAATCACAAGTGGCCCACAATTGGGCAAGGTGGCTACATAACCCCTGCCGCCTGCGGGGTCCCCACCGCTTCAGAGCGGGGGGCAGAATCACAAGTGGCCCACAAGTGGGCAAGGTGGCTACATAACCCCTGCCGCCTGCGGGGTCCCAATCGCTTCAAAGCGGGGGGCGGAATCACAAGTGGCCCACAAGTGGGCAAGGTGGCTACATAACCCCTGCCGCCTGCGGGGTCCCCACCGCTTCAGAGCGGGGGGCGGAATCACAAGTGGCCCACAAGTGGGCAAGGTGGCTACATAACCCCTGCCGCCTGCGGGGTCCCCAGCCACTTCAAAGCGGGGGGCAGAAACACAAGTGGCCCACAAGTGGGCAAGGTGGCTACATAACCCCTGCCGCCTAGGGGGTCCCAACCGCTTCAGAGCGGGGGGCGGAATCACAAGTGGCCCACAATTGGGCAAGGTGGCTACATAACCCCTGCCGCCTGCGGGGTCCCCACCGCTTCAGAGCGGGGGGCGGAATCACAAGTGGCCCACAAGTGGGCAAGGTGGCTACATAACCCCTGCCGCCTGCGGGGTCCCCACCGCTTCAGAGCGGGGGGCAGAATCACAAGTGGCCCACAAGTGGGCAAGGTGGCTACATAACCCCTGCCGCCTGCGGGGTCCCAATCGCTTCAAAGCGGGGGGCGGAATCACAAGTGGCCCACAAGTGGGCAAGGTGGCTACATAACCCCTGCCGCTTGCGGGGTCCCCACCGCTTCAGAGCGGGGGGCGGAATCACAAGTGGCCCACAAGTGGGCAAGGTGGCTACATAACCCCTGCCGCCTGCGGGGTCCCAACCGCTTCAGAGCGGGGGGCAGAATCACAAGTGGCCCACAAGTGGGCAAGGTGGCTACATAACCCCTGCCGCCTAGGGGGTCCCAATCGCTTCAGAGCGGGGGGCAGAAACACAAACGGCCCACAAGTGGGCAAGGTGGCTACATAACCCCTGCCGCCTAGGGGGTCCCAACCGCTTCAGAGCGGGGGGCAGAATCACAAGTGGCCCACAAGTGGGCAAGGTGGCTACATAACCCCTGCCGCCTGCGGGGTCCCCACCGCTTCAGAGCGGGGGGCGGAATCACAAGTGGCCCACAAGTGGGCAAGGTGGCTACATAACCCCTGCCGCCTGCGGGGTCCCCACCGCTTCAGAGCGGGGGGCGGAATCACAAGTGGCCCACAAGTGGGCAAGGTGGCTACATAACCCCTGCCGCCTAGGGGGTCCCAATCGCTTCAGAGCGGGGGGCAGAATCACAAGTGGCCCACAAGTGGGCAAGGTGGCTACATAACCCCTGCCGCCTAGGGGGTCCCCACCGCTTCAGAGCGGGGGGCGGAATCACAAGTGGCCCACCAGTGGGCAATGTGGCTACATAACCCTTGCCGCCTGCGGGGTCCCAATCGCTTCAAAGCGGGGGGCGGAATCACAAGTGGCCCACAAGTGGGCAAGGTGGCTACATAACCCCTGCCGCCTGCGGGGTCCCCACCGCTTCAGAGCGGGGGGCGGAATCACAAGTGGCCCACAAGTGGGCAAGGTGGCTACATAACCCCTGCCGCCTGCGGGGTCCCCAGCCAGTTCGAAGCGGGGGGCAGAAACACAAGTGGCCCACAAGTGGGCAAGGTGGCTACATAACCCCTGCCGCCTAGGGGGTCCCAACCGCTTCAGAGCGGGGGGCGGAATCACAAGTGGCCCACAATTGGGCAAGGTGGCTACATAACCCCTGCCGCCTGCGGGGTCCCCACCGCTTCAGAGCGGGGGGCGGAATCACAAGTGGCCCACAAGTGGGCAAGGTGGCTACATAACCCCTGCCGCCTGCGGGGTCCCCACCGCTTCAAAGCGGGGGGCGGAATCACAAGTGGCCCACAAGTGGGCAAGGTGGCTACATAACCCCTGCCGCCTGCGGGGTCCCAATCGCTTCAAAGCGGGGGGCGGAATCACAAGTGGCCCACAAGTGGGCAAGGTGGCTACATAACCCCTGCCGCCTGCGGGGTCCCAATCGCTTCAGAGCGGGGGGCGGAATCACAAGTGGCCCACAAGTGGGCAAGGTGGCTACATAACCCCTGCCGCCTGCGGGGTCCCCAGCCACTTCAAAGCGGGGGGCAGAAACACAAGTGGCCCACAAGTGGGCAAGGTGGCTACATAACCCCTGCCGCCTAGGGGGTCCCAACCGCTTCAGAGCGGGGGGCGGAATCACAAGTGGCCCACAATTGGGCAAGGTGGCTACATAACCCCTGCCGCCTGCGGGGTCCCCACCGCTTCAGAGCGGGGGGCGGAATCACAAGTGGCCCACAAGTGGGCAAGGTGGCTACATAACCCCTGCCGCCTGCGGGGTCCCCACCGCTTCAGAGCGGGGGGCAGAATCACAAGTGGCCCACAAGTGGGCAAGGTGGCTACATAACCCCTGCCGCCTGCGGGGTCCCAATCGCTTCAAAGCGGGGGGCGGAATCACAAGTGGCCCACAAGTGGGCAAGGTGGCTACATAACCCCTGCCGCTTGCGGGGTCCCCACCGCTTCAGAGCGGGGGGCGGAATCACAAGTGGCCCACAAGTGGGCAAGGTGGCTACATAACCCCTGCCGCCTGCGGGGTCCCAACCGCTTCAGAGCGGGGGGCAGAATCACAAGTGGCCCACAAGTGGGCAAGGTGGCTACATAACCCCTGCCGCCTAGGGGGTCCCAATCGCTTCAGAGCGGGGGGCAGAAACACAAACGGCCCACAAGTGGGCAAGGTGGCTACATAACCCCTGCCGCCTAGGGGGTCCCAACCGCTTCAGAGCGGGGGGCAGAATCACAAGTGGCCCACAAGTGGGCAAGGTGGCTACATAACCCCTGCCGCCTGCGGGGTCCCCACCGCTTCAGAGCGGGGGGCGGAATCACAAGTGGCCCACAAGTGGGCAAGGTGGCTACATAACCCCTGCCGCCTGCGGGGTCCCCACCGCTTCAGAGCGGGGGGCGGAATCACAAGTGGCCCACAAGTGGGCAAGGTGGCTACATAACCCCTGCCGCCTAGGGGGTCCCAATCGCTTCAGAGCGGGGGGCAGAATCACAAGTGGCCCACAAGTGGGCAAGGTGGCTATATAACCCCTGCCGCCTAGGGGGTCCCCACCGCTTCAGAGCGGGGGGCGGAATCACAAGTGGCCCACCAGTGGGCAATGTGGCTACATAACCCTTGCCGCCTGCGGGGTCCCAATCGCTTCAAAGCGGGGGGCGGAATCACAAGTGGCCCACAAGTGGGCAAGGTGGCTACATAACCCCTGCCGCCTGCGGGGTCCCCACCGCTTCAGAGCGGGGGGCGGAATCACAAGTGGCCCACAAGTGGGCAAGGTGGCTACATAACCCCTGCCGCCTGCGGGGTCCCCAGCCAGTTCGAAGCGGGGGGCAGAAACACAAGTGGCCCACAAGTGGGCAAGGTGGCTACATAACCCCTGCCGCCTAGGGGGTCCCAACCGCTTCAGAGCGGGGGGCGGAATCACAAGTGGCCCACAATTGGGCAAGGTGGCTACATAACCCCTGCCGCCTGCGGGGTCCCCACCGCTTCAGAGCGGGGGGCGGAATCACAAGTGGCCCACAAGTGGGCAAGGTGGCTACATAACCCCTGCCGCCTGCGGGGTCCCCACCGCTTCAAAGCGGGGGGCGGAATCACAAGTGGCCCACAAGTGGGCAAGGTGGCTACATAACCCCTGCCGCCTGCGGGGTCCCCACCGCTTCAGAGCGGGGGGCAGAATCACAAGTGGCCCACAAGTGGGCAAGGTGGCTACATAACCCCTGCCGCCTGCGGGGTCCCCACCGCTTCAGAGCGGGGGGCGGAATCACAAGTGGCCCACAAGTGGGCAAGGTGGCTACATAACCCCTGCCGCCTGCGGGGTCCCCACCGCTTCAGAGCGGGGGGCGGAATCACAAGTGGCCCACAATTGGGCAAGGTGGCTACATAACCCCTGCCGCCTGCGGGGTCCCCACCGCTTCAGAGCGGGGGGCGGAATCACAAGTGGCCCACAAGTGGGCAAGGTGGCTACATAACCCCTGCCGCCTGCGGGGTCCCCAGCCAGTTCGAAGCGGGGGGCAGAAACACAAGTGGCCCACAAGTGGGCAAGGTGGCTACATAACCCCTGCCGCCTAGGGGGTCCCAACCGCTTCAGAGCGGGGGGCGGAATCACAAGTGGCCCACAATTGGGCAAGGTGGCTACATAACCCCTGCCGCCTGCGGGGTCCCCACCGCTTCAGAGCGGGGGGCGGAATCACAAGTGGCCCACAAGTGGGCAAGGTGGCTACATAACCCCTGCCGCCTGCGGGGTCCCCACCGCTTCAGAGCGGGGGGCAGAATCACAAGTGGCCCACAAGTGGGCAAGGTGGCTACATAACCCTTGCCGCCTGCGGGGTCCCCACCGCTTCAGAGCGGGGGGCGGAATCACAAGTGGCCCACAAGTGGGCAAGGTGGCTACATAACCCCTGCCGCCTGCGGGGTCCCCACCGCCTCAGAGCGGGGGGCGGAATCACAAGTGGCCCACAATTGGGCAAGGTGGCTACATAACCCCTGCCGCTTGCGGGGTCCCCACCGCTTCAGAGCGGGGGGCGGAATCACAAGTGGCCCACAAGTGGGCAAGGTGGCTACATAACCCCTGCCGCCTGCGGGGTCCCCACCGCTTCAGAGCGGGGGGCGGAATCACAAGTGGCCCACAAGTGGGCAAGGTGGCTACATAACCCCTGCCGCCTGCGGGGTCCCCACCGCTTCAGAGCGGGGGGCGGAATCACAAGTGGCCCACAAGTGGGCAAGGTGGCTACATAACCCCTGCCGCCTGCGGGGTCCCCACCGCTTCAGAGCGGGGGGCGGAATCACAAGTGGCCCACAAGTGGGCAAGGTGGCTACATAACCCCTGCCGCCTGCGGGGTCCCCACCGCTTCAGAGCGGGGGGCGGAATCACAAGTGGCCCACCATTGGGCAAGGTGGCTACATAACCCCTGCCGCCTGCGGGGTCCCCACCGCTTCAGAGCGGGGGGCAGAATCACAAGTGGCCCACAAGTGGGCAAGGTGGCTACATAACCCCTGCCGCCTAGGGGGTCCCCACCGCTTCAAAGCGGGGGGCAGAATCACAAGTGGCCCACAAGTGGGCAAGGTGGCTACATAGCCCCGCCCGCCTAGGGAGTCCCCACCGCTTCAGAGCGGGGGGCAGAATCACAAGTGGCCCACAATTGGGCCAGGTGGCTACATAACCCCTGCCGCCTGCGGGGTCCCCACCGCTTCAGAGCGGGGGGCGGAATCACAAGTGGCCCACAAGTGGGCAAGGTGGCTACATAACCCCTGCCGCCTAGGGGGTCCCCACCGCTTCATAGCGGGGGGCGGAATCACAAGTGGCCCACAAGTGGGCAAGGTGGCTACATAACCCCTGCCGCCTGCGGGGTCCCCACCGCTTCAAAGCGGGGGGCGGAATCACAAGTGGCCCACAAGTGGGCAAGGTGGCTACATAACCCCTGCCGCCTGCGGGGTCCCCACCGCTTCAGAGCGGGGGGCGGAATCACAAGTGGCCCACAAGTGGGCAAGGTGGCTACATAACCCCTGCCGCCTGCGGGGTCCCCACCGCTTCAGAGCGGGGGGCGGAATCACAAGTGGCCCACAAGTGGGCAAGGTGGCTACATAACCCCTGCCGCTTGCGGGGTCCCCACCGCTTCAGAGCGGGGGGCGGAATCACAAGTGGCCCACAAGTGGGCAAGGTGGCTACATAACCCCTGCCGCCTAGGGGGTCCCCACCGCTTCAGAGCGGGGGGCGGAATCACAAGTGGCCCACCATTGGGCAAGGTGGCTACATAACCCCTGCCGCCTGCGGGGTCCCCACCGCTTCAGAGCGGGGGGCAGAATCACAAGTGGCCCACAAGTGGGCAAGGAGGCTACATAACCCCTGCCGCCTGCGGGGTCCCAACCGCTTCAGAGCGGGGGGCGGAATCACAAGTGGCCCACGAGTGGGCAAGGTGGCTACATAACCCCTGCCGCCTGCGGGGTCCCAACCGCTTCAGAGCGGGGGGCAGAATCACAAGTGGCCCACAAGTGGGCAAGGTGGCTACATAACCCCTGCCGCCTGCGGGGTCCCCACCGCTTCAGAGCGGGGGGCGGAATCACAAGTGGCCCACAAGTGGGCAAGGTGGCTACATAACCCCTGCCGCCTGCGGGGTCCCCACCGCCTCAGAGCGGGGGGCAGAATCACAAGTGGCCCACAAGTGGGCAAGGTGGCTACATAACCCCTGCCGCCTAGGGGGTCCCAATCGCTTCAGAGCGGGGGGCAGAATCACAAGTGGCCCACAATTGGGCAAGGTGGCTACATAACCCCTGCCGCCTAGGGGGTCCCCACCGCTTCAGAGCGGGGGGCGGAATCACAAGTGGCCCACCAGTGGGCAATGTGGCTACATAACCCTTGCCGCCTGCGGGGTCCCAATCGCTTCAAAGCGGGGGGCGGAATCACAAGTGGCCCACAAGTGGGCAAGGTGGCTACATAACCCCTGCCGCCTGCGGGGTCCCCACCACTTCAGAGCGGGGGGCGGAATCACAAGTGGCCCACAAGTGGGCAAGGTGGCTACATAACCCCTGCCGCCTGCGGGGTCCCCAGCCAGTTCGAAGCGGGGGGCAGAAACACAAGTGGCCCACAAGTGGGCAAGGTGGCTACATAACCCCTGCCGCCTAGGGGGTCCCAACCGCTTCAGAGCGGGGGGCGGAATCACAAGTGGCCCACAATTGGGCAAGGTGGCTACATAACCCCTGCCGCCTGCGGGGTCCCCACCGCTTCAGAGCGGGGGGCGGAATCACAAGTGGCCCACAAGTGGGCAAGGTGGCTACATAACCCCTGCCGCCTGCGGGGTCCCCACCGCTTCAAAGCGGGGGGCGGAATCACAAGTGGCCCACAAGTGGGCAAGGTGGCTACATAACCCCTGCCGCCTGCGGGGTCCCCACCGCTTCAGAGCGGGGGGCAGAATCACAAGTGGCCCACAAGTGGGCAAGGTGGCTACATAACCCCTGCCGCCTGCGGGGTCCCCACCGCTTCAGAGCGGGGGGCGGAATCACAAGTGGCCCACAAGTGGGCAAGGTGGCTACATAACCCCTGCCGCCTGCGGGGTCCCCACAGCTTCAGAGCGGGGGGCGGAATCACAAGTGGCCCACAAGTGGGCAAGGTGGCTACATAACCCCTGCCGCCTGCGGGGTCCCCAGCCAGTTCGAAGCGGGGGGCAGAAACACAAGTGGCCCACAAGTGGGCAAGGTGGCTACATAACCCCTGCCGCCTAGGGGGTCCCCACCGCTTCAGAGCGGGGGGCGGAATCACAAGTGGCCCACAATTGGGCAAGGTGGCTACATAACCCCTGCCGCCTGCGGGGTCCCCACCGCTTCAGAGCGGGGGGCGGAATCACAAGTGGCCCACAAGTGGGCAAGGTGGCTACATAACCCCTGCCGCCTGCGGGGTCCCCACCGCTTCAAAGCGGGGGGCGGAATCACAAGTGGCCCACAAGTGGGCAAGGTGGCTACATAACCCCTGCCGCCTGCGGGGTCCCCGCCGCTTCAAAGCGGGGGGCGGAATCACAAGTGGCCCACAAGTGGGCAAGGTGGCTACATAACCCCTGCCGCCTGCGGGGTCCCCACCGCTTCAGAGCGGGGGGCGGAATCACAAGTGGCCCACAAGTGGGCAAGGTGGCTACATAACCCCTGCCGCCTGCGGGGTCCCCACCGCTTCAGAGCGGGGGGCGGAATCACAAGTGGCCCACAATTGGGCAAGGTGGCTACATAACCCCTGCCGCTTGCGGGGTCCCCACCGCTTCAGAGCGGGGGGCGGAATCACAAGTGGCCCACAAGTGGGCAAGGTGGCTACATAACCCCTGCCGCCTGCGGGGTCCCCACCGCTTCAGAGCGGGGGGCGGAATCACAAGTGGCCCACAAGTGGGCAAGGTGGCTACATAACCCCTGCCGCCTACGGGGTCCCCACCGCTTCAGAGCGGGGGGCGGAATCACAAGTGGCCCACAAGTGGGCAAGGTGGCTACATAACCCCTGCCGCCTGCGGGGTCCCCACCGCTTCAGAGCGGGGGGCGGAATCACAAGTGGCCCACAAGTGGGCAAGGTGGCTACATAACCCCTGCCGCCTGCGGGGTCCCCACCGCTTCAGAGCGGGGGGCGGAATCACAAGTGGCCCACCATTGGGCAAGGTGGCTACATAACCCCTGCCGCCTGCGGGGTCCCCACCGCTTCAGAGCGGGGGGCAGAATCACAAGTGGCCCACAAGTGGGCAAGGTGGCTACATAACCCCTGCCGCCTAGGGGGTCCCCACCGCTTCAAAGCGGGGGGCAGAATCACAAGTGGCCCACAAGTGGGCAAGGTGGCTACATAGCCCCGCCCGCCTAGGGAGTCCCCACCGCTTCAGAGCGGGGGGCAGAATCACAAGTGGCCCACAATTGGGCCAGGTGGCTACATAACCCCTACCGCCTGCGGGGTCCCCACCGCTTCAGAGCGGGGGGCGGAATCACAAGTGGCCCACAAGTGGGCAAGGTGGCTACATAACCCCTGCCGCCTAGGGGGTCCCCACCGCTTCAGAGCGGGGGGCGGAATCACAAGTGGCCCACAAGTGGGCAAGGTGGCTACATAACCCCTGCCGCCTGCGGGGTCCCCACCGCTTCAAAGCGGGGGGCGGAATCACAAGTGGCCCACAAGTGGGCAAGGTGGCTACATAACCCCTGCCGCCTGCGGGGTCCCCACCGCTTCAGAGCGGGGGGCGGAATCACAAGTGGCCCACAAGTGGGCAAGGTGGCTACATAACCCCTGCCGCCTGCGGGGTCCCCACCGCTTCAGAGCGGGGGGCGGAATCACAAGTGGCCCACAAGTGGGCAAGGTGGCTACATAACCCCTGCCGCTTGCGGGGTCCCCACCGCTTCAGAGCGGGGGGCGGAATCACAAGTGGCCCACAAGTGGGCAAGGTGGCTACATAACCCCTGCCGCCTAGGGGGTCCCCACCGCTTCAGAGCGGGGGGCGGAATCACAAGTGGCCCACCATTGGGCAAGGTGGCTACATAACCCCTGCCGCCTGCGGGGTCCCCACCGCTTCAGAGCGGGGGGCAGAATCACAAGTGGCCCACAAGTGGGCAAGGAGGCTACATAACCCCTGCCGCCTGCGGGGTCCCAACCGCTTCAGAGCGGGGGGCGGAATCACAAGTGGCCCACGAGTGGGCAAGGTGGCTACATAACCCCTGCCGCCTAGGGGGTCCCCACCGCTTCAAAGCGGGGGGCGGAATCGCAAGTGGCCCACAAGTGGGCAAGGTGGCTACATAACCCCTGCCGCCTAGGGGGTCCCAATCGCTTCAGAGCGGGGGGCGGAATCACAAGTGGCCCACAAGTGGGCAAGGTGGCTACATAACCCCTGCCGCCTAGGGGGTCCCCACCGCTTCAGAGCGGGGGGCAGAATCACAAGTGGCCCACAAGTGGGCAAGGTGGCTACATAACCCCTGCCGCCTGCGGGGTCCCCACCGCATCAAGGCGGGGGGCGGAATCACAAGTGGCCCACAAGTGGGCAAGGTGGCTACATAACCCCTGCCGCCTGCGGGGTCCCCACCGCATCAAGGCGGGGGGCGGAATCACAAGTGGCCCACAAGTGGGCAAGGTGGCTACATAACCCCTGCCGCCTGCGGGGTCCCCACCGCTTCAGGGCGGGGGGCAGAATCACAAGTGGCCCACAAGTGGGCAAGGTGGCTATATAACCCCTGCCGCCTGCGGGGTCCCCACCGCTTCAGAGCGGGGGGCAGAATCACAAGTGGCCCACAATTGGGCAAGGTGGCTACATAACCCCTGCCGCCTGCGGGGTCCCAACCGCTTCAGAGCGGGGGGGCGGAATCACAAGTGGCCCACAAGTGGGCAAGGTGGCTACATAACCCCTGCCGCCTGCGGGGTCCCCACCGCTTCAGAGCGGGGGGCGGAATCACAAGTGGCCCACAAGTGGGCAAGGTGGCTACATAACCCCTGCCGCCTGCGGGGTCCCCACCGCTTCAGAGCGGGGGGCGGAATCACAAGTGGCCCACCAGTGGGCAAGGTGGCTACATAACCCCTGCCGCCTGCGGGGTCCCCACCGCTTGAGAGCGGGGGACGGAATCACAAGTGGCCCACAAGTGGGCAAGGTGGCTACATAACCCCTGCCGCCCGCGGGGTCCCCACCGCTTCAGAGCGGGGGGCGGAATCACACATGGCCCACAAGTGGGCAAGGTGGCTACATAACCCCTGCCGCCTGCGGGGTCCCCACCGCTTCAGAGCGGGGGGCAGAATCACAAGTGGCCCACAAGTGGGCAAGGTGGCTACATAACCCCTGCCGCCCGCGGGGTCCCCACCGCTTCAGAGCGGGGGGCGGAATCACACGTGGCCCACAAGTGGGCAAGGTGGCTACATAACCCCTGCCGCCTGCGGGGTCCCCACCGCTTCAGAGCGGGGGGCAGAATCACAAGTGGCCCACAAGTGGGCAAGGTGGCTACATAACCCCTGCCGCCTGCGGGGTCCCCACCGCTTCAAAGCGGGGGGCGGAATCACAAGTGGCCCACAAGTGGGCAAGGTGGCTACATAACCCCTGCCGCCTAGGGGGTCCCCACCGCTTCAGAGCGGGGGGCAGAATCAGAAGTGGCCCATAAGTGGGCAAGGTGGCTACATAACCCCTGCTGCCTGCGGGGTCCCAACCGCTTCAGAGCGGGGGGCGGAATCACAAGTGGTCCACAAGTGGGCAAGGTGGCTACATAACCCCTGCCGCCTGCGGGGTCCCCACCGCTTCAAAGCGGGGGGCGGAATCACAAGTGGCCCACAATTGGGCAAGGTGGCTACATAACCCCTGCCGCCTAGGGAGTCCCCACCGCTTCAGAGCGGGGGGCAGAATCACAAGTGGCCCACAAGTGGGCAAGGTGGCTACATAACCCCTGCTGCCTGGGGGGTCCCCACCGCTTCAGAGCGGGGGGCACAAACACAAGTGGCCCACAAGTGGGCAAGGTGGCTACATAACCCCTGCCGCCTAGGGGGTCCCAACCGCTTCAGAGCGGCGGGCAGAATCACAAGTGGCCCACAAGTGGGCAAGGTGGCTACATAACCCCTGCCGCCTGCGGGGTCCCCACCGCTTCAGAGCGGGGGGCAGAATCAGAAGTGGCCCACAATTGGGCAAGGTGGATATATAACCCCTGCCGCCTAGGGAGTCCCCACCGCTTCAGAGCGGGGGGCAGAATCACAAGTGGCCCACAAGTGGGCAAGGTGGCTACATAACCCCTGCTGCCTGGGGGGTCCCCACCGCTTCAGAGCGGGGGGCAGAATCAGAAGTGGCCCACAAGTGGGCAAGGTGGCTACACTAGTAACCTAGTAAAAAAAATTTTTTTTCACTAGGTTCTGAAACCTAGTAAGAACAAAAACTTTTTTTTACTAGGTTCCGAAACCTAGAAAAAAAATTTTTTTACTAGGTTCCCAATACCTAGTAAAAACTAGGGAACCTAATAAACTGTTACCTAGTAAAAAAGTTTTTCAAAAAAATTTCTAGGTTTCACTACAGACCCCCCTTTGGCACCCTTTCTTATGAGCCCACACAGTCGCCGCTTGCCTTCAACTATTCACAAAGAGCAAATCGAACCCCCCGACTCGTCCCAACACCACCGCAGCGCCCCCTCAATCCCCCCGCTCCGCCCCTCAGCTTGGCATTCTACAATCATTCTCCGTATCCCCAGCGGACCCACGAAACCTAGCAGTTCCATTCATTGAATGCCCTGAAACACAAAATAGTAGATTTTGCGCACAGCAGGCTCAGGTGTGCACCATACAACGAATTCCCCATGTCCCCACAAGTGACGCTTTAGACCCCTCTTTTGGTGCCCAGACCAACAACACACATCACTTGGCTGTCAACAGCTCATTGAGGGAGGCACTGGTTGGAGGCCACATTGGACTATCCGTGAGGAAAGACGCCGGCAAGTTGCCCGAAGGGGGCGTTTGTGCACAGCGGCAGAGTAGTGGAGGCCCCCGAAAAGGGTACTCGAATGTATCACCATAGCACCAAAAAGGGTCCCTTTTTTGAGTGACATGCACAACAACACACACAAATGCGCTAGAAATGAGGGCCAGACATGCAGGCAACTCATATAAATGCACAACAAGGCTCATTGGTACTTGGTACTAGGCACTACTATGCAGCTTGGGGATGGTCCTGTACACAGCGTGCAATGCGCCCGCGAACAGAGTGGGTGTGCCATGCGCTCTGCCGGCGCAGTCCTCAAATGCGTTCTCAAAAGGTGCGGTTGTGTTTGCGCCGTGCACTCATCGTCCCCCCTTTCAGAAGCGCTTGAAATGTTGATTCGCGCCCCCCTTGCCCCCCGCCATTTGGGTACTGAGCCAGGGCACTGGGGACAGAGCGTGTCGCCCCCAAAGGGCGAGCCACGGGCGGGGTCACTGGGGATGGCATGCGTCCGCGACCAACCGTTGACAGGTGTGTCGACCCCCTGCACTGGCTGTCCCCTGCGAAGCATGCACACGTCATGGCAGGTGGTGCACCACTTCGTCACGCTTGCACTGAAGGCATGATTGTGTCTGGTGTGATGGTAGGCGCTTGGCGTGACCTCAGTGCAGTGCCGGGGTTCTCCTGTGAAGTGGACTTGGACCTTGTCCTCCCCGTTCACGTCCTTCGGAGCCTGCACCTCCATCTCCGTGTTGCCATTGTGTTGAGGGTTAGACACGTGGAGTATGCGGCAGGCCATTACTTCAGAATGCCCGGGGGTTAATTTTGGGCTTTGGCAAGCCGCTGGCCAACCGCAACCAACCCACCACCCACACACATCAGAAATATTCCCTCAGAAGTAAAAAAGGAATTTAGTAAAGAGGCCAGATATTGGAGGCCGATTTCAGGCACAACCCCCCTCCCCCACAGTTCTTGCTACTAAGCTATGGCCTGGTGTGCACATATTGGGAGGAATGCCACGACCCCTGGTCAAAGGTCCAGCAGCTGCAATTGATGTTGGGCCGGTTGGTGAGGATGGGGGACGTGCTGAAAAAACAGGGGTGGAATGGGTAAGATCTACATCGGTGATGGATGGAGAGCATGGTGCCACGCACTGGACGGGGCAATCCGAACAGAAAACCAACACAAAGGAGGTCAGAGCACTGGCACCCTCGACTGCTGCTGCGCACAGAGGCACAGAGGCCCACAACCGCATGGCATCCCCAAAGATGTACCATGAGTTGCCCCCCAATCCCACCCCCCCCCCCCGACTTTGGTCCAGACTAAGATGAGCTGGCGTAGCCTGCTCACCGGATGGTTCTCAAGACAACGTCTCGGAATCAAGGTCCAGAGCTCTTCAGTTCTACATGATCCCACAAATGACTGTGATAGCGGATCTGGCACGTAGTGAGAGGATTAGCTGAGTCTGAAACCACGGTATGCTGTGGGAGACTGCCACGCCCGTCGGCTTCCGAGTACGCAGAAGGCACAAAGACCGTAGGCTGAAAAAGACAGCAGGGTAGAAAATGTAGTTATCGGCGTGAAGTTCTAAGGACAGGAAGGTAGTGAACACATATGTCATGTCAGGGGGTATGGGGTGCTTGACTGCAAAAACCATTGGGGTGGCGGCGGGGGGGGGGGGGGGCGCCGCATGTACCAGGTCCCTCTGCTGAGGCGGGCCGTGTGCATATGCGCTTTGATGTACCCAGCGTTTTTGAAGTTGGTGCACAACCCCAGCAGCAACAGCAACACAACACAAAGGAGGTCAGAACACTGGCACCGACTACTGCTGCGCACAGAGGCAAGCAACCACCCGGCACCCCCGAAGATGTACCACGAGTCGCCCGCCAACCCCGTTCCCCAACCCAGCCTCAAACTTGGCCCCGCAAGGATGGACCCCGGAGGACGGCTGCAGGGAGCACACAAGACCCCCTGCCACTGGGTAAGTCCACTGGGGGTCTCTGTAGTTGGGCCTGGATCTGGTTCCCTGGGGAATCTCAAGGCAACGGCGAAGGGTGATTAATGCCAGGATTTGTTGGTGTTCCTGCACCATTGTTTTGCCAGAGGGGGGGGGGGGTGTGAGCACCGGGACAAGTGTTCCTTCCCACAACCCACCCCACCCCGCCTCCCTGTGCGTCAGGTACGCGGCAGTAGGGGGGGGGTGATTTGGGCCTGGACAACCCCGACCCACCCACTCACCCCACCTCACATCAAAAAAACTTCTCAAAGAAAAAATGGAATTAACACAAGACGCCGGGAATATGGGGCTGCTTTTGGGCACGAGCTTTTGTTTTGGGCATCTGTGGCCCCTCTCACCCACCCACCCCAGAAGTGGGGTACTTTGCCCGCTAAGCTATTGCCTGTCCTCAACAGTAGTACTGGCCTTTCGAGGCGTCACTGTCGCGGAGGCACTTGGCATGGAAGCACCGACGGCGGTGGGACGGCAATCGGGACGCTCCCCATCGCAGTCCCGCGTGCCAAGGGACCGCAATGCGGACGTGTTGCACTGGCACAGTTCCACAGGCGGCCAGGACGGCCATGCACAGCGGACGCCACAGCTGCCTCAGGCCACACCCCCGCCCGTATATTGACCTGCAGGATGTGATTGGCCACCCACCCCAACGAGTGCCACCCCAACACCACTGCAGTGCAGCGGTGTACTGCAGGCGACCCATTGCCCACTGCCCCCGGCAGTGCAGCGGTGTACGGAAGGAGGCCCACTGCCCACTATCCCCTGCAGAACAGCGGTCGACTGAAGGATCGCGCAGCAGACGCGATGTACTGCAAGGCCCAATCTAGACACACCCAACAGCGGAATATTTCGTCAAGACTTGGCAGGTAGCCAAGCCCTGAAGGTTAAGAAAAGTAGACCAGGGGGTACGCACTTTGTTCACTTGCATCCCTGAAAGTGGTGGTGGTTGACGCACTGTCAGTCCATGGTCGCCGTCAGCGGCAGGTAGCATTTGTAGGGCAGCACAGGGTCCAGCAGCTTATTGGCATCCAGCATCTTGGCAAAGTACCGATTGTTGTCGTACAGGCAGCAATGGATGAGCCGGCCGCCGAACAGCCGCCCATTCAGGTCCCGGCAGGCCTCCAGCGTGGCCTCGGTGTCCTCGAACAACACAAAGATGCGCACCGCCTCCTCCGGCGTCACCGTCTTGGCCGCGACCTCCCGGATCTTCACCTCCACCACGTCCCCGTACTTCGTGCACTCGTCCTTGATCTCCAGCTCCAGCTCGTCGTCCACGTCCCCGGGCCCCACCATGTTCCGCAGCATGATCACCCGGGGCATGGGGGGGTCCGCGGGCGACGGGCGCAGGTCCAGCGCCTTGTACCGCACGTGGTCGTACACGCTGGCGCACACGGCCCGCCCCCCGAACGCCCGGCCATTCAGCTCCACCAGCGCCTTGTACATGACCTCCCGCTGGCGGAACTTGACGAAGATCCGGACGGCCTCCTCCGACGGGCAGCTCCCGTCCGTCACCTCGAACATCTGCGTCTCCTCCACCGGGCCGTACCGGCTGCACTCCTCCTCGATCTCCGCCTGCAGGTCGTCGTCCACTTCGCCGGGGCCCACGACGTTGCGGAGCATCAGGACGGTCTCGTACTCCGGGTCGTCCGAGGTCACGAGCGGCAGGCAGTCCTTGGGCACCGAGGCCCACGCCGGGAGCGGGAGACCGCCGCTCTGAGAGGCAGCCGCAGCGGCGCCGGCGGGTCGGAGGTCCGAGGCGGAGGGGGAGGGGTAGGGGGCGGCTCGCGCGGCGGCCCGCGCGGCGCGCTCCGGCCCCGGGGCGGCGTGCTGCCGGTCGGCGCGCGCGGGGGGCGGCTGGTCGGGGTAGGCCAGGGCCCAGAGCTTGGGGTCGATCGCCTGCTCGGCCTCGTCCAGCACCTTCACGAGCTCTGCGACCAGCCGGTAGTTGTGCGGCGCGAAGTAGCTCACGGCCTTGCCCGTGTGCCCGGCGCGCCCGGTGCGGCCGATGCGGTGGATGTAGTCCTCGATGGCGGCGGGGAAGTCGAAGTTGACCACCGCCGCCACGTCCTTCACGTCCAGCCCGCGCGCCGCGACGCCCGTCGCCACGAGGAAGTGGTGGGGCTTCCCGGCCTTGAACTCCCCCAGCACCCACTCGCGCTCCTCCTGCTTCTTGTCGCCGTGGATGCCCAGGGCCGGGACGCCGTTCTCCCGCAGGGTCTGCGTGAGGTGAAAAATGTAAGTCGTGTACAAAAAAACCGTCTAGTCGTGTAATTTTTTTTTTGCTGTAAGTCGTGTGAATTATGAAAAAAAAATGAATTTTTTTATTTTTGCGGTAAAGGAGCAATATGTACAGCTGCCGGCTTACACGACTTACAGCAAAAAAAAAAAATTACACGACGTGACGGTTTTTTTGTTACGCGCATTTACAGCGAAAAAAAAATTACACGAATTACAACATACACCTGCGTGAGGGCGTCGCACTTCTTCTTCGTCTCCACGAAGATGAGCACCCGCTGCTCGTCCTTGCCGAGCTCCTCCAGCAGCTTCAGGATGGCCCCCTCCTTCTGCTCCTCCTCGATCAGCTGGATCTCCTGCTCCACGTTGTGGCTGGCCTGCAGCTCGGCGGCCCCCACCTTCACCTGCACTACGTCGTGCATCAGGAACTCCCCCGCGAGCGCCCGGATGGCCTTCGGCCACGTGGCGCTGAACATCAGGGTCTGCCGCTCGGGGTGCGTCATGTCGATGAGCTTCCGGATGTAGGGCTCGAACCCCATGTCCAGCATCCTGTTGAAAATTATTGGAAGAAATGCCAAGAGCCGGATTCGAACCGGCGACACAAGAATTTTCAGTCCGCTTTCTCTTTTCTTTTCCTCTTTTCTGTTCAGTCCCGTGCTCTCCCGGCTGAGCTATCCCGGCGCAAGACCCTACACACTCGGACATACCGGTCGGCCTCGTCCAGCACCAGGTACGTCACGCGCCGCATGTTGGTGGCCCCGACCTCCAGGTGGTCCAGCAGCCGCCCGGGGGTCGCAATGACGATCTCCACCCCCTTGCTCAGCGCCTGCTGCTGCGGGCCCTTCGGCACGCCCCCGTAGATGCACGTGTTGCTGATCCGGGACGTCCGCCCGAACTTCGACGTCTGCTCCTGGATCTGAATCGCCAGCTCACGCGTCGGGGCCAGCACCAGCGCGATGGGGCCGTCCCCGGACTGCAGCATCGGCTGCGCGTTGATGTGCACCAGCGCCGGGAGGATGAAGACCAGCGTCTTGCCCGACCCGGTCTCCGCCAGCACCACGACGTCGCGGCCGC
Organism: Eutreptiella sp. 'Long Island Sound 2002'; assembly: GCA_964036045.1. NCBI lineage: Eukaryota > Euglenozoa > Euglenophyceae > Eutreptiales > Eutreptiaceae > Eutreptiella > Eutreptiella sp. 'Long Island Sound 2002'. The sequence goes on from OZ038381.1 coordinate 12,110,039, forward strand.
TCAGCACGAGCGGCCACGCCACCGACTGGATGGTGGTGGGCTTGGCGAACCCCGCCTTCTTGAACTGCTGCGTGATGTACTCGGGGAACGAGGACTCGGCCATGCTCAGCACCGGCTTGGGGGCGGCGTCCCCCGTCACAACCACGTCGTTCTGCTGCAGGAACGCGGCGGCTTCGTCGCTGGTGCGCTGCTTCACGTTCGCGTGCTCGATGTAGAAGTTCTTCTCGACTTTGCCCACGCCCTGGCCCTGCAGCGACTCCTTGGCGCGCTGCAGCTGCGCTGTGAACTCATTCATGGGTGCAGTGGCCGGCGCTGCGGGCTACTGGGCTTGCATGACGACAACAAATCTGTCGCAGTTTTCTCGCTCTGCCACAAAGACACCAATCAAATGAAACGCAGATGCAGCCAAGTCAAGGATTGGTGGCTGAAATGCATCAGCGGACGCACTCAAGGGGGCAAATCATACATCACCCACCAAACCACTGCCACATGAAAAAAATGGGTGGCCGGGGGCTCCGTGTTCGGTACCCGATGCTCTCGGGCGCTGTGTGCACGGTGGGTGCAGGCCCCCTTGTGCTGAGGAGCAATGACCCCAATCGACAACCAATTTGGTTGTCTTCCTCAGGATCTCGAGATGTCGTAGTCGGCATCCCATGGGCTTTCAATGTCGTACCTGACCCCCAACTTGTAATCTCCCCCCCAATGTCGTGACGGTTCCCCCCCAATGGGGTGGGGAGGGGGACAGTCACGAAGTGGCGGTTCCCCCCCCACAGGGGGGAGGGGAGGGTTTCACCACCAAACTGTAACACTTCAAAACTGCAGCTGTGCATGCACAACACCGGTAGTGTGAATCGCATTGAAACATGATGTTACCTCTGTGCCCGTGCCCTTTCCACAGGCACTGCGCGAACCTTCTTTTTACGACTCCTCATAACCTTGAAAGTCCTGGACATGTTCAGTGGGCAATTCAGGTATATGCTGAGGATAGATGATGAGGCAGGCTGTGCAGCTCAGTTTCCAGCCTTTTGGCGGCTGGTTTGGCTAGCTTGGACTTGACAGAAGAAATGTCAAAGTGACGTTCCCCCCTGGGGGGGGGGATGGCAAGGGGGGGGAGATTACATGGCAAAGGTGCTCATCGCAAGTCGGTGCAAATGGCAGGGCCATGGCACAGTCATCAGGAACAATGTGGTATTCAGGGGCCACGTGGCCACCGACTTTATCCGTCAGCAAGTGCGCATTAAGTACGTCGCAAATCCGTTACAACTGCGTGGTAAGTGCGTGGCGAATGCGTAGCAAGTGCGTGGTTACTGCATCACAAGTGCGTGGTCAGTGCGTAGCAAGTGGTAAGTGCGAGAGTGTTTGTGGACACTGCGCACAGTTGTTGCAGGCACTGTGCAAATGCACGTTTACGTGTGTGCAGTCTTGAAATACTGTGCACATGTTGCAGACGCGAACAGAGGTTGTTTGGGAGGGGACCAAAGGACCCATTCCTAAAATCGGTTTAGTGGCACCGTTGCTCCGTTTGTGGGCACTGTGCACAGGTCTGTTGACGCTGTGTACGTAGGCAGTTTGTACAATGCCCAGCGAGCCCGCTCGCACTGCAGACCTGGACTTGGACGAAACTGCGATCGGTAGCGACTGTGCATTTTGGACCGACCGGTGATGGAGGATTGACCAGCGAAAGGGGGGCGGGGGGGCTTCGGCAACTACTCCGCCGCGGCAAATGGAACGTCCTTCGAACCAGCGGGTCCCTAGATCTGCATGCTGTGGCCAGCAGCTGGAGGCGCTCCCTGTCCAAATGGGCTGTGTGCGTGGGTTTCCAAAGCTCAGCCGTCCAATTCTCATGGAGAGGCTGCGAAAAACTGCCAAAGGCATGCCTGGCCCATGCCCCAGCGCCACCATATACAAAATGCAATCCATGACCCCAGTCACAACCACAACACCTGGACTCCGAAGAAAAGGGGAAGGCTTGCAGTAGAAGGCATTGGCGGCTTGTCCCGCACCCGGAGGCTCAGGAGAAGGTGATGCTACGGACTTGCTCCCTCGCCCATCCAGCCCGCTCTCACGCCCACGTGCCCCCAAACGCCCCTTTTCTCACGCACTCACTCGAGCGCAGTTGAAAACCCCCACATCGTTAGCCCTGCTTGTCAGTGCGAAGTGCGATGTGGGTGCCCTGACCCCCAGACAAACGGGCCAAAGGAAACTTGGTGCGCCGGGCACACGTCGAAGGGCACCTCGGGAGGGACATTCTTTCGCCCAGGGGGGGCCTTAAGAGGGAAAAAGAAAAAAAAGTGTTCCTGAAGGGCAGTTTTGCAAAAAGACTGTGTAGCTCATATGTTCAACGATGGTTGATGGCCATTGGCGGTTGGCGGTTGGTGGCAATTGGCGGTTGGCGGTTGGGAACTGGCGGTTGGTGGCGGTTGGTGGTAGATGGCGGCGGTTGGTGGTTGTTGATTGGCGGTTGATGGTGGTTGGTGATTGGTGGCTTGGTGGTTGGCGGTTGGTGGTCCCGTGGGGCGGTCCCTAAGGGCGGTCCTTGACAAAAAAAAATCTAGTTCCCTAAGGACCCCCCTGCTTTCGCCGTGTTTGTGCGGATTCAAAATGCGCGACCGTTTGCGTCAGAGACCATAGGCGATGGACAACAAGACACACATCGTCTGCACATCACTTGTACAGTGGGGGTGTGGTCTGCCCAAATGGCCATGCACTGCGCGCAAGGGGGGCCCAATGTGAACATGCAATCAACAAGCCTCCACAGAACATTCCTGCCCTTCCCTTACCCAAGACAAATGTATCTTCACAGCCACATGGCCGTCAAAGCGTTTCTGACAAATGCACTGGAATGTGGGGCACTGCACTCTGCTGCCGCTGTGCGTCGTCCTACAGGACCTTTGCTGTCAAATATGATGGAGTCGCATGGGAAGCGGAGCACGTGAGAGCCATGCGGCGGGGCAGCAGCACCAGCACCAGCAGCACTGGGGAGCGGGAGTGGGGAGGGACTGGGGGTGTCAGTGTAAGGACTGCGGCTGGGCGCCCCCCTTCTTGGTGGGCAGGGGTCTGGTCCGTGTAGCATGGGTAAAAGAGAGTACAGCGCAGGTGGCATTGGAAGTGGGTCAGTAAATGGGGTTGTTTGCTGTTGCTGAACCGACACAGGCTCAGCAACAATACAGGCAATGAGACAACGTTCAAAGGGAGAGTCCCCTGGTTATCTGGCCGGGCGGCCCCTAAGCCCCGCTGCCCTGTCCACCAGACCCAGCTCAACAGTTGGAGGGTAGCCAATGGCGGTTAGCGGATAACCAACCGCAGTCTCACAGCAGCCTTGAGCGGTCACTGGGGGCGGTAGCTGGTGCAAGAAAACAAAAACTGTGGATGTCCTTGAAGTGGCAAATATCATGACATCATGAACCAACACACTGATGGGGTGGCGGAGGGTGCATGGAGCCCCCCGCACCCCCCTAAGGCCCAAAGGGGGACTGACAGGACCCAGAAAAACCAACTAGTGGACTTCTGTGGGTGAAAAACATAACTGGTGTACAAAAAAATCGTCAAGTCGTGCAATTTTTTTTTGCAGTAAGTCGTGAAATTTGAAGGAAAAAAATTAGAACACAGAAAAAAATTGTCCGTGCGTGTAATTTTCTTTCGCAGTAAGACGTGTAATGATTTAAAAAAAATTGGAAAATTGGTGGGGGAAAAAACGCAACCTTTGCAATGTGTACGCAATATGTACAATTGCCAATTCCGTACGGCACCCCATTGCAACCTTAACGATGGGATGCCGAGTCCACAAAGCACCAAGTACTCTGTGTGGCCACCAATTAGCTGGGACTCAGCCAATATGTCATCATATCACAAGGTGCAATTAGCACTAGAAACAAAATCAGGCTCAAGAAAAGAGTCCTAACAAGGCCATGGCCAACATCAATGTGCCCGCACTAGAACAAAATCAGGCTAAAGAAAAGAGTTCTGACAGGGCCATAGCCAACGTTAGTGCCACCGTTTAATTGGAACAGGGGCGGAAGGGATATCCACTCATATGGGCTCAAGGCCCCAAGGCTCCTACATAAGGTGTAAAGACCGCTACAGGCAATGGCGCAAATGGAAATACTCTTTGTGGCCACCAAGGCATTGCGATGTGGCCAACATAATAGCATGTTCATATGCTCCACCTTTGGTACAAAATGTGCACTCGCTATAAGTAGTTGTAAAATGCACGTTTGTAGATGAGGTTAGTATTGGTACCGGAGGACTTGGGCTTTGCACCACGACTGGTGTTCAACTAACAAGCCGCGCGCAACTCAACTACCAGCTGCTTGGTTAGCTCCTCAATGAACCTTTGGTCACCCTCTAGCTAACCGGATGCATTTTTGGGGTAGCTATCTGGCACCTTGCGCCACTCCACGGATAAGGACCTTCGGACGGGTGTCCTCCTTTGTGGCAGAAGTGGCCATGGAAGGTTGTGCCCTAGGCTGTGGGCCTTTCGGGCTCTGTTGAGAGGAGGCATCCTTGCCTTTGAGCGGGGTGGGGATGGCCTGTCACCGGGCGCTTGAATGACCTACACAAAGCGATCGGCATTCACAATGTCCAACACATAGTCGACAAAACCCAGAGGCATTGGGGTGAGGCAAACATCCGACAAAGAACCCCGGTGATCCTCCACCACGTTTGTGATGTGCAGGCTTTGAAAACCATAAGACGAACCGTCCTTTTGGAATTCCAAGGCACGGTGCTCGGTGGTGAAGCCATGGCGCTTGAGCTCTGCGAAGAAAAAACGGATCAAAGAAATGGAGCTCAAGGGTTCCCAAACCCAAATGATGAAACGGTCCGACCAGACACGACAATCGATGGCACAAACAAACCAATGCAACCCCTCTTGGCCATCGCTATTGACCACAAAAGTGTGGCGATGGCAGCAAACCATGTCGTCCAAGGTGGAACAAATTCAACAACCTGCATCCCCCTGGACACTCTCTTGATATAACTAACAGCAAGATTCCACGCACGTGGTTCATGCTAGTTCATGTCACTTCTTCTAATGCACTTGCATGCCATCAAATTTTTGGGGCGATGCAACCAACTCGCCGTCATTGGGTGCCTCCTTAGGGCACCCAGTGGTTTGTTCGACCGGAGCAAGAGTGGGGACATTAGCGCCGCAACCAACATCACTACTAGCCACCACCTTACGGTGGCGCTTTGTAGCGTCCTTCTTGTTCTGTGATGCCCATTTGATTCGCGCGTGCAGCCTTTTTCGGTGGCTTGGTGCGTGCAACCACCTTGCGCTCAATATGGCCCTACTTAAAAGGGCATTGGGCAACAACCTCCCATGAGTATTGAGAGGGTACTTTAGAATCCGGTTCCTGGAAGAGAGCCACAGCAACAAACCCTCACACATTGCGAATTTGCAATAGTTAGTGGAAGCACAACCATGTGCTATCATGCGGTACCAATTACTCGCCTGTAGTTGAGGCCCCTTCCTTAATCTTACGCAATGTGGCTTTCCAATCTGCAACAGCAGCGCCATCAGTGGTCTGGCACACCTTAATAGGATGCCCTTTCAAGCCTTTTCTTCTATGGCCCCCCCTTGGTCCACAAAAAGGGCATCACCATTATCGAAAAAGGCACTTGCCACATGCACCGCTTGGCTCTCCCGCCACATCCATGGCTCGGGCCGGGGGGCACGTCCGGGAAAGGCGAAGGAGCAAGAACCCCAAACCTTGGCAAGCTTTGGTAGTGTGACTTGCAAGAATTCCACCAGTGTGGACCTGCGATGGTCTGTGACAACCTTCAGCATATTTGCATGCGGCTAAATAACCCCTGCCATTTGAGAGTTCCCAACGCTTCAGGATGGGGGAGAAAATCAGCAGTGGCCCACAAGTGGGCAGATTGGCTGCATTCCCCTTGGTATTTGGGGGGTCCCCAACGCTTCAGAGCGGGGGAGAAAATCAGAAGTGGCCCACAAATGGGCAGATTGACTACATAACCCCTGCCATCTAGGGGGTCCCCAACACTTTTGAGCGGGGTACAAAATCAACAGTGGCCCACAAGTGGGCAAATTGGCTCCATAACCCCTACCGTCTGGGGTCCCCAATGCTTCAGAGCAGGGGAGAAATCACCAATGGCGCACAAGTGGGTAGATTGGCTACCCAATCGTGTAACTTTTTCCGGTAAAATTGTGTCTTTTTTTTTGTGGTAAATTGTGTAAATTTTTTGTGGCAAACGCGAGTACGAAATAATTGTCAAATCGTGTAATTTTTTTTGCGGTAAATGCGAGTACGGTTTACTCGCAATTACCACAAATTACAATTACACAAAGTGACCATTTTTTTGGACACACATTTACCACAAAAAAATTACACAAATTACAACACACACTTTCTATGGTCCCAATGGTGGTGCTACTTGCGTCCAAGGGGATTGGCCCCCAGGTCGGTCAGAGTCACAGTCACATGTGGAGTTGGAGCCGATGTGTCGTCCAAGGTTGAACAACAACCCCTGTCAATTGAGCCCTTATTCCTATGCCCCCACCCTTTTATCGAGGGCTCTATTGACCCTCTCCGCTTCAAATTGAAAATCCTACCCCGCCCCCCCCTTGTCTAAGCTACGCCAAAGTACCAAATTAATACGGTCCCTACGCCTACTGTAGCTTAGACACGGCCGTAGCTTGCGCGCGACATATACAACTACCGACACACACGTGGAACGTGTGAAAATAACCGGGCGTCCGGGTTCAAAAAGAGAAGATTGCATGGTGAGCTAGTGCAAGAAGGGGGAATATAATCCACAAATACCCCCCAAATCAGAGTTATGTGGGTTCAAGTGGGCAAACACTCACAACAAATGTGTACATGACCCTATGTACCTGGCAAATTCGTCAAACCCATGTCTTATGTGGTTGCACCAAATTTGGTACCGAATTAAAATTAGGTACCAAATTAATACGGTCCCTACGCCTACTGTAGCTTAGACACGGCCGTAGCTTAGACAAGGGGGGGGGGTGGTACTTCCCAAGCCCAATACAAACCCCTTTCCTTCCCAATGCCCTCCCATAAGCCTTTTCCCTTCCCACAAACCCTTTCCCCAAACGTCTCTCGGCCCTGGCCATTTCGGCCCCTCGTCATCCCTCCCCCCTCTTTTCAGGGGCCTTGTACGGACCCCTTTCCCAGACTTTCAATGCCAGTGCCTCACAGCCGCTGTATTGCAGCCCAAAGGCACCGGGGATTGGGAGGATGGATGGGCGGTAACTGAGAATGCTATCGAGAAGTGCAACTTGATGCGACTGTTGCGGTTGCAGCAACTGCCTCTGGTGCACCCCTTAGGCTTTGATCGGAGGGTTGGGAGGGATCCAATGGCTAGTCTCTGTCAAGAGAGCAAAAACTGAAGGCCACTGGAGCTCCATGAATGAGAGCGATGGGTTTGGGGTCAACGGTCTGTTTGGGGTCACGGTTAGTGCAAGAATAGATACGCCTGGCGTAAGGCTGCCCTGAGACCAGACATGCTACTAGTGTCCGGCAGGGGAACTGAATTTCATTAGGAATCAGCCGTGTACCATGTGCCACTCCGTAATATCTGCTCCCGTCGCACCGGAGCTCAGTAGGAACCAGCTGCGTCCTGTGTCGGACCCAGTAGGACCCAGCTCCATCTAATCACGTCGGACCTGGCGGACGCTAGTGCCAAGTCTGCCTGAGACCCACTGCATCCACACCCCGTTTTACACAGATCTTGCAGCAGGCTTCAGCGTCATTTGCAGCCTCCCCTCCCCTCCAACGGCCGTCACACCTTCTCTCCATCAAGGATGCAGGGTTGGCACACAACCGCCAGGGCTTACCGCATGTGTTCTCTGACGGCCTGTGTGAAAGGGGCACTTGCTGATCCAGGGAACACCGGTTGTGATGGTCCTGGGGTCAGTGGTGGTGACCGCCGGTGCCCGTTGGTGTTGAAGCCAGGCAAACGAAAGGGACTTATGCGAAATGCACAGTCCGCAAGTGCGGGCACCACGAAGGTGTGGAGGGCCTGTTCAACGTCCCCACTCGCTATGCAACACTAGTGCCGCTGTCGCGTGCCAACGTCAAATATTCCGATGTGACCAACGCATTCACTTTTTACGTGTGCCGACGGGCGGGGGGTGAGGGGGGCAGGGCATGCCTTCAGAGGGTCCCTTCACCATTGCTACCAGCCCAATGGGATGCTGGCCTATGGCGGTTGGTGGCTGATTGACGGATATTGCTGCAACACCGACAGAGGACCATACCTCTTTCCCTCACCTGATGCAACCCCTACCCTGCAGCTTGCACCTGGAGCATGACCGGGCATCCATCCGTTGCCAACCTGCAGGCCACACATTCGTTCTGGCAGCCCAGCGCGTCCAGCCTTGACTTACCCCGTCACCAGCTGCGGTCTTGCGGGATCCGAAGGCAGCAACAAGGCGGTCACTAGGGCATCTTCGAGCAGGACGAAACAAAAAAAAAAACACGGTGGACGATGCAAATTCTTGCAGCGCCAACCGCCCAGAGGCAACTGCCAGCAGATGATGGCTCCAACGTCAGTCCGCCTTCCCACAGGACCGGCATGCAGTCAGGACCAAGACTGGCATGGGAAATGCCAGTGGCGCAGCGGCGCCCCCGACAAGCCCTGCTTGGCGCAGCGATGGCGATCACGCGAAGGCACCGCGGTCACAGGGACCGAACGGCCCTTCTTCCGAAGCCAGTGCGGCAACCTCCGCCACATTGCGAAGCTCATGCCCTTGTACGCGAACGCCGGGCCCCCGCGCGGGACCGCCTCCAACGAGGCCGGACCCACGTGCTCCGTGGAGGGCGACGCGCAGCCCTCAGAATAGAGAGCGTCTTCGGTGCCAAATGCACGTGCATGCCCTGTGGACCTGCTGCTCTGTGGTGTGGTATCCCAATCAGGGACCCTCGAGTCCACCATCAGGCCTTTGCTTAGCAGGGGCGGGGGCTGGGGGTGACCCCCTGCCCCGGTGAGGCGATCTCAGTAGGATCCAGCCTCACATGCCAGTCAGCTCAGTAGGAAGGAGCCCCGCCCTATGGGCAACTGAGTAAGACCCAGCGCCATCCACAAGGCTCCTCACCAGGAACCCTCCCTGACCCCCCTCCCCCGACTAAGCAAAGGCCTGTCCACCATAATGCCCCACAGGCGGTGCCTCGACACGATCGGCAACCGTCGTCAGTTGACCGCAGCCATCGCTCGGAGGCAGCGAACAGCCACCCGCCCACACCCCGGGCCCTGCTCCGGTCGCTGGGAGGGCCCCCGTCCCGCTACCAGCTCGGCTCTTGGGCGCCCTCCGCAGGCACTGCACACGCGACATGGCGCTCACTGGTCGCACCCACGTCCGAGTCCATCTCCGACGCGGGGCGTCTCTGGTCCAGCGCGGCCCCGGGGCCGCAGGCGGGGGCGTATTGCGAGAGGGTCACTTGGGTCGAGGTCGAGAAGTTGCGGGGGGTCGTGGCCTGGACCGCCGCGACCGCGGCGCTCGGGCCCCGGCGCACGTGGCGGCAGGTGTCGGCCCAGGTCTCGGCGCGCCGGTCGGAGCGCAGGAGGCAGCCGTACACAAAGTCCTGGGGCTCCAGGTCATAGATCTGCGTCGTGCCGCGGACCTGACACACAACGCGTGCGGACATGGGCACGGGTGTCGTAGAAGAGAGGAGGGGGGCATTGCAACCCAAAAGTTTGTGTACCACAAATGGCCCGATCAGCTTTTCCCAATTGTAAATTTCGTTTTTTCCCACGATGGTCCCTTCGGTCTGGGGGGGGCCCGGGGGGGGGCGACCCCTCGGTTCTGGACGCCAACTACCCCCCCAACTAACCGTTGGCCGGAGGCCCCTTGGGGGGGTCAAGGAGGGGCGAATGGGGGGGGGGGGGTCTAGGAGGGGCTTGGGGGGGGGGGGGGCTCCGGGAGGGTCGGTTGGGGGGGGGGGGTCCTTTGGTGTTCATGGAGCATCAGGCGCCTTTGGCGCCCATGGACGCCTGAGGGCAACACCTTTGGCAACTAACTGTTGGCCGGAGGCCCCTGGGGGGGGGGGGGGGGGCAGGGGTAGTTGGCGTCCCAGGAGCTGCGGAGTCGCCCCCCCTCAGGGGAGGGGGGGGGGGTCCGGGGGGGGTGGTACCCCTCCTCCTGCGGTGTACGGCCATTTAATGCTTCCCTGGACAGGGGCCCCAAGGGGCACCCCCCTTGTCTCCCCTTGGGCGGTCCGGCGGCACACACGGCGCGAAGTTCGGGAAGGGCCCCGAAAGGGCAGGCGTGGACTCGCCACTGTGCCCCGGCCGCGCCCGCCTTCCCACGGCCTTCCTCGGCCAATCACGACGGCGCTCAGGGTTCTCCATCGACGTTCGGAACGTGCCCTTCCCTCCTCCCGGGCCGAGGGCGAGGGCATGGCCTTTGCTGTTCGCTGCGCGTCTCTGTGCCCCATCCCTCCGTTTGGCGTTGGGTAGGGGGCGTGGCGTACGTGCGTTGCCTCACGTGACGTCGTGTGGTACCCCCCCCCCCTTGCGCAAGCACGGCCGCGGTCCCAGAAGTCAGGCCAAAACGGCAGTTCAACGCCCACCCCGTGCTTAGACAAGGCCGTGCATTTCGTGTGACACATGTGACAGCCAGACTGGGAATAACATTGTTAGCCATGGCTGAAAATCACATCAGAACAAGCAGCATGGGGTTCCAATGTGTAGTACAATGTTGTTATGAACAGAATGCACCATCACGGACATGAATGAGCCCCTCTTTCCCTCTACAAACGCTCTACAGACACCCAATCCTCCATTCTGGACCACAAAAACAGCGGTCCCAAAAATTTCCTCAAAACGGCGGTTCAACGCCCACCCCGTGCTTAGACAAGGCCGTGCATGCACAAGGGGGGGGGGGGTACACATGTACCATACCAAAGACGGTGAAGAGGTGGGGGGGGGGGGGCTCGTGCCGACGATCTGAGTCGCACTCCGGTACGCCCCACGACGCGAGGCAGTGAGACGGCGAAGGGAGGGGGGGGGGGGGGGGGCACCTGCACACTGCCCTCCGCCGTGGCCGCCACGTCTCGGAAATCGACCGTCCTCGTGCGGAAGTACTCCTGCGGGAATGTTGCGGCGTGGCGCGTGTGGGCGCGGGGCGAGAGTGCGAGGGAGGGCGAGGGATGGGGGCATTGCGGCAGTTCGACACCGAATGTGGCATGTGCCCACAGCCGTGGGCTGTGCCGCGGAACGGAGGGGCCCTCGCTTCGGTCGTGTACCAGCCCCCCCCACGAGGCCATAGCAGACTGGATTTGGGGCCCCTGGACAACCCCCCCGACCC